>VMBQ01005223.1:55195-73668 GCA_007657795.1 Dreissena rostriformis
GTGTGTGTGTGTGTGTGTGTGTGTGTGTGTGTGTGTGTGTGTGTGTGTGTGTGTGTGTGTGTGTGTGTGTGTGTGTGTGTGTGTGTGTGTGTGTGTGAGTTTGTAAAACCTACCAACCGGGGGAAATCGTATGAATACACCCCAACACACCTGGGAACACCTACCAACCGGGAATTTCCCGGTTGGTTTAGGGCGAATATTTCTAATCTACGTGTATAAAATACCAAACTGTCAATTTTAATTAGAATTCCAACGCCTTCCACGATTAGCGGATTCACGGCATGCACAATACACACACAAATCTTGACAATATTACTACCGTGTGTGTATTCGGGCTTATAGCAGTTCCCCGGTTGCGCTGTTTAAAAATCATACACTCGGTATTTATATCATTTAGTGAAAGTAAGTTGGAAATATGGAGTTTCAAGCGAACAAACGCATAAGACAAGGGTAAATTTTTAAATAATTATTTACAACATTCAATAACTATTAAAAAGCTCTATTATGTATATGTTTAAGTAATACTGGTAGACGAATTCTAATGATCGAGTTGTACATTTGTATGTAGTGATCGCACTGTCCGTCCGTCCGTTCGTCTGTCTGTCTGTCTGAAATTTCGTCACACTTTGCGTCTAGGTTTCGAAAAATGTGGAAAAACACTTTGCGTTTAGATTTACAAAAATGTGGAAAAAGGGGGCATACGTCATCCTATGGTGACAGCTCTTGTTATTACAAAGATTGTTCAACGGTACATATATTTCACAAATAGATTTTATAACTATACATTGAACAAAGTAGCAAGACACTTTTTTTCATCGACATTTCCATTTTTTCATTTAGTAGCAAAACGGGTCCATGCCCCATTGTTTTCGCAAGAACGTACTGCCAGAATTACGTTGATCCACCAAGATTTGAAGTAAAAACCGTCATTGATGTAATAGGTACAACTATTTTTCTATATGTTTATGTTTAAGTTCGTTAAGAAATTATAAAAGAACATCATCGCTGTGTTCGATTAAACAGAAACAACAACACGGACTTATTATTATTTTTACTAAATACTGAGTAGAAGTATGGATATTGCATAAAGATTTATTGATTATTTATTAATAAAAAAAACACTTGGCGCCTATAGCTAGCATTCAGTCATATGCTCAAATGATTATTAATATAAATGTCTACAAATATAAATATTTCAGGCGAAGGAGTCTTTGTCACTAAGACTTTCTTCTCGAATACAAAAGGGATCTGATTAGACGAGTAAAACATGCAAGGCAATTATAAAAGGAGTATTAAAAGGAGGGTCATGGCAGTTGCATTTCCTTTTTGTAATACAGAGACAAATCTTTCTGATAAATATAAATTATCCTTACTGTGTATATCCAACGTTTAAATCACGCAATAAGAAGAAGAATTATCTTTAATTTTTACATCATCATAATAAAATATGTCATGCGCCTTTGGCTTTTTTCTGATAAAAAGCATCATACGTGTTTATTTAACTGTCTTATTAAGCACTGACGCTACCAACGATATATTTCATTAGGGTCAAATGATAAATGATGCCGAAAATGGAGACGCAAAACAAAATTGTGTCGTGAAAATAGTTGAAGTCAACCAAACTCCCCATCTATGCATTTTCGCCGACAGAGACATTGCAATAGGAGAGGAACTCCGATATGGTTATGGAGTGCCAACACTTCCATGGAGAAAGATACATTCTAAAATAACAGGTGTCATCTGTGATGGATTCATCACTGATACTTATCAATTATCACATTCTAAATTATCTTTAAATGTCTTTTGAATTATTATTATTTTACAAATATATCCAATCATTAATTTTTAAGATAACATTCACGTTTGTGTATGAGTAATTCATTTTAAATAAAGCTATTAGCCGAAAACACCTTATAGCCGTGAATTAAAATCTTTTATCATTGAACATCGTCTAGATCTTCTTAAAATGCGGTCTCTATGATAATGTGTATTTGTTGTTTGCATTTTAAGAAATGCATGGAACAAAATATGGGTATGTTTCATAGTGATTTTGTTATTACTACACATGCCTAAAAACACAATATGTACATCTTGAAATTGATGCCATTGTTGTACAAGGAATTAATGTCAGTGCGTTGTACTTAATGGTTTCATAATTGTGCCAATATGTATTGCGTGGTAATGGTAATTGGTAGTTGGGCTAAATAAAGCATGACGTCGATGATCATTATATTAAAATTGTATAGCACACGCGAATTTTTAAAGAATAAAATATTGCTTACCAGTTTTAATGACTTTGAACTAATTGTCCTTCATCAACTTCATTTAAACAAAGGATTTAGGATTTACACCTGTCACTGAAACTCGTGCGCATGTGTATTTACCAGTGTTGTTGAAAAACATTGACTACATCATAATCATAAATTCGTTAAGTATCACTTATCCAAGAAGTGTAATCACATTAATTTTAATTTTCAGTATAAGACTCGTTCTCTGCCAATTACTGTGTATGAACCTCTGAGGCATTAGGATTTTTAACGTGCGTGTTACATTTGGATATTGGTTGATATTTTATCTTAAAGACAAAAAAACAATAGCCTCTACTCAATATCTTGCTATACGATACATTCTGACATGGGGTTTAGAAAAGAAAGTTCATTGTATATCCACCACCACACAATCAATACAGATGGACCACTGTCGGTCCATCTTTTGTCTTCTAACAAATTTGTCAATAGAAGTCCAACACATTTCATTAAACCGTGCATGCATTTTGTCTTATTCGTATCTGTTAAAATTATGCATTGTGTAATTTTGGAAATTGGATAACATGTTTGTAACAACCCGGTATATGTTATGGCATGCTACGTCGGTGTATTCAGCACTTCTATGATAAGCTTTATAAGTTAAATATGAATAAACAAAGATATGTTAATTTTGAAACGTTATGTTGGAATTGATCATTTAAATGCAAACTTTGAAAATGTTTTATGGATAATGTGTTTTGTCATTTTTTATTATGTCGACAATACGAGCTACTTTTTCAAAGTTCACAAATAAAAGTGAAATGCAACAACATGAAGCATGTGATGTAAGATAAGCAAAAGTAAACTATTTTGGACGAAGTTGAAATGAAATTGTATTAAATCATCGGTTGCAAATAATTACACGAAATTATCATGTTACGTAGATTTTCTTCCTCATAATAAAAAGCCACATGAGTGATGATATTAATCGTAAATGCTAAACAGAATGGCAATTTCACCTAATATTAAGTAACGTAGATGTATGAATCTTACCAAATTATTGTCTCATTGAATTGTATTGCAGAGTACCGAAACGAAAGAACATAGCGACACTGCTCAAAAGTGCCATTCACACGATGCAGAAGAAAATATATTGAACAGGGAATCATCGGATATCGATGTACGTAAACTTATTACGATTTTTGTGATTGCAGCAAAGTACACTCATTTATACAATTTATCTAAGATAACATATAGTTAAGATTCTGTTTTCACGTTCTAGTTTTCAACTGTAATAAAAAAATGCATTCTGTTTAGTGTTATGTTACACTTACACATTTTTATACACGTAGTTCACCAACAACAAATTATGATGTTGTGTTATTTTCATATTATTTTTCTATGATCTCACACACAGGAAACAAATTGTATTTTGCAGGATAGTACCAGTGACAAAAACTATATTCCGGAAGAAGGCGATGCATCGTCAGATGAGTCGGTAGTTGTCCAATTCATACCAAACATTCAAAGATTTCAAAAGAAGACAGCGTCAACACTAGCTCCTGATGAATCCTTACAATCTCGTGAACGTGACGAATCATCAACAGAGGCATACACAACCAACATCACCATCGTTTAAACAAATAACAGTGAATACAGACATTACGATAAGAGATAGTATTGCATGTTCTGCGAACAGCCACACACAAAACTAAAAAAACATTTGCTTTCGCAGCATCAAGATGAACAAAATGTAAACGATCTACTAAATACGGAAAATTCAGCAGAAAACAATAAGCTGTATGAAAAATAAGAAACGTTGGGTACAATGTCTATAATGTTAAAGTATTGCGAGATGGCCAAGTACAGCTGTATGTAGCATAAAGACAAGATCAAAATCGAAGTGTTGCTGCAGACGAGTATGGACTTTGTCCTTACTGTTACGGTTATTACCCGAGGAAAAAAATGTGGTGGCAGAATAAAAATGGAAAATTTGAAAATGCAGCGGCAACAAGGAAACTTCTAGCTTTAAAGAGTAGCCTTCTACTACTTAAATCGAAAGAATACAATCATTTTACGTTTACAGTATGAAGTTGCCACGTGTGTTTTGTGTGTTTTCTTGGTCTATATACTCTATTCAAAAACGATATATTAGTTAATATTGTATTTTAATGTTTTATTAATACGGTTAAGCCCAAAACGATATTTGTTCATAATAAACAGCCGAAAAAATTAGGGTTGGTAGTTCGGCCAAAGCGTGTTCCGTTGTTCTTTCTATTACGAGTTTCAACGAGCTACTCACTTACACAATTTTTTTTTTCCATCTCAACACGGCTGGTCAGATGCATTTTTTAAATAAGTATGCTAACTTTAGTTGGTGAATTTGAATGAATATAGCAAACCTGATCGCAAACTCAATCTAGAAGGCAAGAAGTTTAGGGTGGGCATACAAAAAAGTCGGCCTGATAAATGGAAACAAACATTTTGTTGAAGGTTTGCAAACGAACACTTTCAGATGTAATGAGATAAATATATTACAGAGTAACTTATTGCTACAGTGTCGAAGAGAATGACTTTGTAGAGAAATAAAAATTAACATTTTGTCAATTTGTTTTGATAACAGATGTCTGACTTGCAATTGAGAACTAAATAGTTATTTTAAAAGTAGAAACCAATATGTAAATAATTGTGTAAATACCACACTTGTGTTGATTAAATAGTTTTAAAATAGGAAAATAACTTCCGACACTGATTTTTTGTGCATTTTTGTGCGGGTAGTTTTCACATGAACTATAAATTCATATATTTGCTTTGTGTATATAACCTGTTTTTATACGTTTTTCAAACCAAAATATCTTGATCTACAAAAACCCGATAGGAGTGATGCATTTTTGTCCAATGTTTTTAATTGAAGTTTATAATTCAACTTTTTCTCCTATATGGTTAAATATCAATGTACATACACATTTCCCAGACTCAGATATTGTTTAAAAAATGTGTCGCGTTTACGACTGACCTCTTTTATGCATTTTTACATATATGCTATTAACGTTTTGCTTTTTTCAAATACTCTGCGTATACACACATTTTAACTAGCTGTGGATTACCTAGAACAAAATATAGATTTAAAACATATAATTATATGTGAGATGTGAATGCATGCACAAAGCAAACTATTAAGCATGTTTATACACTTTGCGATATGATGCTTTAATGTCTGTTATTTTAAGTGAATGATCAGTATGCGAACCATGTTTTCTGCCATCTGGAATGCAATTTAGTGTTATTACATGTATACAAAGTTAATCAAGTTCATTTTGATGCGGTGTGTTCACAATTGATGCACACTGGTATAATTTCCCTGTTACATATTATTCCAAAGTTGGTAGCAACAAGGGTCTAACAATTTGTTCGTATGCGCATTCCCCAGTAAGTATATAAAATATGATTTTATTGATTTAAACTAATAATAAACTACGTGTGTGATAAGCGTTTGCTTTGGTACATATGTTGTTAGTATTGTAATTATATAGTGCTTATGCTGTCAAAAGTCGGCGATGATTTTAAGTGTATAACAACATTAATTATAATTGCTAAATTGTTTTCAACAAATATTTTATGGTGACACATCAGCATGAATTTTTAGTCCTTAAAATAAACATCTTCTATTATATTGTATGCATAAATTATGTACATAAATTGGTTGACATAAAGGTTATTTTAAAAAAATGTGCATTCAAATCTTTTTAAACATTGTTTGGTTTGCAAGGAAAAAACAAAGCGATTGTCAGTGACTATTTTCCTTATAATATATTTTTTTTATCGACAGCTAGAATTTAATGTGATGTCATTATTACGGTTAACCCGTTTTTGGCATTCTCTACTCAAATTAGTGCATAAATACTGTATTTTTGAAAACAGCACATGTGTTATGGTATCATAGTTGTAGAATTTTAATGCATATATAATAACAATAAATACTGATCATTATTCAGATAAACTGCCCTAACTTAAGTCACTGGCGCATCAAAATGCTTGTTATCAATTATTATCATGTCGTTTTGCTTGTGCACTAAAATATTTAGTTTCTCAGGCCCCGCCGCATTCGTTTGGAAACGTTCATGATTGTTAAAAATTACAGATTTTAGTGAAGTGGAAGTTGCTCTGCGTGTGGTTTTTCTGATGCTTACCTCATTCAGTGTATGAAATACATGAGTTATTTTATAATGCCAGAGTAAGGACAAAGTAACTTACAGTACTCAATCGATTCAACAAATTTAAATGCATATGGTCAGTTCTTCTTTTAAGATAAAAAAACCTCATAGTAGGTGCAAATTGTGAATGATTTTTTTCGGATGGAATAAAGGAATTAACAAATAATAGACGCCTCCCACGCTCCTTCATTCGGTTTGAAAAACAACCGGACCTGATAAAACTTAACATTATTTGTTTAGCTTTATTAACGTATTTTAGTCCTTTGTTGATTAATTGCACCATGATTGTTATGGTCTAATGCAGCAACTGCATGCTTGTAGTAGGCTTAAATAGCTAATAAATTCATAAATTTATTGTTTGATTTTTATTATGTAACCTATTCTTATTTTGATGTGAAATATATGTGTGTCAATAAAAAAAGCCATGTTTTTAACTCATATACGGTTATATTATATGGATATGTAATTAATTTTTTTTCATATATTTTGTTAATTTTAACACAACTACCCATGTTGGTAAACGCAAGTTCCCCGTTTGCAGTTATTGAAGCTCCACATTGGTTGCGCGCTTCCTCTCTTGGTAAACACAATTCCCCTGTTGGCACACATTGAAGTTCAACAGATGGTACGCACATAGTGCCCCTGTTGGTATACACCGTTCCTCAGTTGGAACACATTGAAGTTCCACAGTTGGTACGCACTAAGTTCCTCTGTTGGTATACACAATTCCCCTGTTGGTACACATTGAAGTTCCACAGTTGGTACGCACTTAGTACCCCTGTTGGTATACACCGTTCCCCAGTTGGCACACATTGCAGTTCCACAGTTGGTACGCACAGAACTCCCCGGTTTACATGTAAGTTTTTCGGTTTAAAAACAAAATTTAAAAATGTTTCATATTACTATGTGTAAACCACCAACCATTTACCAATTATATTTGTATAATCAACGTGTAGCCAATTCTATTACCGGGCTTTTAAACATCAGCCGGTTTAGTTTGGCGATCGGTTTATCACCATACCTTTGAAAATGATTCATATTACGATTGTTTTTGTCACCAATCACATACTTAGTATAGTTTACCACCGACCATACACGAAAAAACATTATTTGAGCTTTTACAGCAGTCTCGAGAACGGCGGGCTTGTCATTTTACCCGTAAAACATCCTCATGTTGAACACATCTGCGCTTTTTTGAGATCAAATAAAGCACCACAAGTATGGACGTAATAAAGTCGCGAAGAACTTGTGCTGCTGCTGCTGCTGCTGCTGCTTCTAATTACGATGATGATGATGATGATGATGCTGCTGCTGCTCCTGATTACGATGATGATGATAATGATGATGATGATGCTGATGATGCTGCTGATGCTACTATTGCTGTTGATGATGATGGTGATGCTGATGCTGATGCTAATTGTAATAGTGATGATGATGCTGATGATGATGCTGCTGCTGCTGATGATGGTTATGGTGATGATAATGGTGATGGTGCTGCTGCTGCTGCTGCTGCTGATCATGATGATGATGATGGTGATGGTAATGGTGATGGTGATGATGATGATGATTATGATGATGTTGATGATGATGATGATGATGATGATGATGATGATGATGATGATGATGATGATGATGATGATGATGATGATGATGATGATGATGATGATGATGATGATGATGATGATGATGATGATGATGATGATGATGATGATGATGATGATGATGATGATGATGATGATGATGATGATGATGATGATGATGATGATGATGATGATGATGATGATGATGATGATGATGATGATGATGATGATGATGATGATGATGATGATGATGATGATGATGATGATGATGATGATGATGATGATGATGATGATGATGATGATGATGATGATGATGATGATGATGATGATGATGATGATGATGATGATGATGATGATGATGATGATGATGATGATGATGATGATGATGATGATGATGATGATGATGATGATGATGATGATGATGATGATGATGATGATGATGATGATGATGATGATGATGATGATGATGATGATGATGATGATGATGATGATGATGATGATGATGATGATGATGATGATGATGATGATGATGATGATGATGATGATGATGATGATGATGATGATGATGATGATGATGATGATGATGATGATGATGATGATGATGATGATGATGATGATGATGATGATGATGATGATGATGATGATGATGATGATGATGATGATGATGATGATGATGATGATGATGATGATGATGATGATGATGATGATGATGATGATGATGATGATGATGATGATGATGATGATGATGATGATGATGATGATGATGATGATGATGATGATGATGATGATGATGATGATGATGATGATGATGATGATGATGATGATGATGATGATGATGATGATGATGATGATGATGATGATGATGATGATGATGATGATGATGATGATGATGATGATGATGATGATGATGATGATGATGATGATGATGATGATGATGATGATGATGATGATGATGATGATGATGATGATGATGATGATGATGATGATGATGATGATGATGATGATGATGATGATGATGATGATGATGATGATGATGATGATGATGATGATGATGATGATGATGATGATGATGATGATGATGATGATGATGATGATGATGATGATGATGATGATGATGATGATGATGATGATGATGATGATGATGATGATGATGATGATGATGATGATGATGATGATGATGATGATGATGATGATGATGATGATGATGATGATGATGATGATGATGATGATGATGATGATGATGATGATGATGATGATGATGATGATGATGATGATGATGATGATGATGATGATGATGATGATGATGATGATGATGATGATGATGATGATGATGATGATGATGATGATGATGATGATGATGATGATGATGATGATGATGATGATGATGATGATGATGATGATGATGATGATGATGATGATGATGATGATGATGATGATGATGATGATGATGATGATGATGATGATGATGATGATGATGATGATGATGATGATGATGATGATGATGATGATGATGATGATGATGATGATGATGATGATGATGATGATGATGATGATGATGATGATGATGATGATGATGATGATGATGATGATGATGATGATGATGATGATGATGATGATGATGATGATGATGATGATGATGATGATGATGATGATGATGATGATGATGATGATGATGATGATGATGATGATGATGATGATGATGATGATGATGATGATGATGATGATGATGATGATGATGATGATGATGATGATGATGATGATGATGATGATGATGATGATGATGATGATGATGATGATGATGATGATGATGATGATGATGATGATGATGATGATGATGATGATGATGATGATGATGATGATGATGATGATGATGATGATGATGATGATGATGATGATGATGATGATGATGATGATGATGATGATGATGATGATGATGATGATGATGATGATGATGATGATGATGATGATGATGATGATGATGATGATGATGATGATGATGATGATGATGATGATGATGATGATGATGATGATGATGATGATGATGATGATGATGATGATGATGATGATGATGATGATGATGATGATGATGATGATGATGATGATGATGATGATGATGATGATGATGATGATGATGATGATGATGATGATGATGATGATGATGATGATGATGATGATGATGATGATGATGATGATGATGATGATGATGATGATGATGATGATGATGATGATGATGATGATGATGATGATGATGATGATGATGATGATGATGATGATGATGATGATGATGATGATGATGATGATGATGATGATGATGATGATGATGATGATGATGATGATGATGATGATGATGATGATGATGATGATGATGATGATGATGATGATGATGATGATGATGATGATGATGATGATGATGATGATGATGATGATGATGATGATGATGATGATGATGATGATGATGATGATGATGATGATGATGATGATGATGATGATGATGATGATGATGATGATGATGATGATGATGATGATGATGATGATGATGATGATGATGATGATNGTATTGTAAAAAAAAATGTTGCTTAATAATGTTTTTTATTATTTTCATTAATATTTAACAAAACATTTATTCTTTTCAGAGCCGGGACCTTGCGTCTTCCCATTTCAGGTGTTAAATATGTCCATCAGTAATAAAATATATGTGTTGTGAATGTAATGTTAATGTTATTACATGTATTTCTCATATCACGTGTTAAACTCTGTCATTAAAATGCACAAACATTTACTTAATTTTATGTTTTAATTAGCACGAGTTTTTGGAAAGAAAATAATAACTGTTGAGATTTCTGGGTCGTGGGCGGAGGCATTGGACAAACTGATTTCATGACAAACCGAGAATGAGACAAAAATCGAGCATTTATATCAACATGAAAGTTCCCCCAAAACGCACCATATTAATTGTAATTGTAAAAAAATTCGGAACCACGGGAGACAACAACCCTCTCAAACTAACCCCTTTATGTTCCCAGTACAGAAACTGGACCGCCCCTCCAATGTGTGGAGGTTATCTACGCCCCTTCCATTTGTACACCTGGGTGGAGAGGAGCAAGCGTAGGATTAATTTTGTGCTCAGACAAATCCAATGCCCTGAGCGGGATTCAAACTAAGGACCTTCCGACCCCTAGACCAGCATCCTACCACTAGACCACTGTTCCACATTTGTTTGATGTAATGTAGTCCCCTTACACATTCAAGCGTTACTCTGATCTGATTTACCCTCAGCAAATTAGGCAATTCAATTTGATTACATATAATGAATTTAAAAACACAATTTGAACACAAAGTAAGGTTATTTTAAACATTTGAAGGACAATTTTATTATCAAATATACGCAAACTTTATCAACCCTTAAATATTGCAAATAAACATAAACATAAAACCTTTTTTTGCCATGTATACATTTGAAAATTATTATGTTTCGAACGAATTTGTGAATGCAAAGAATTGTTAATTAACTTTGATTTTTTTTGGTATGGCTTAACTAAATCGAGCATGCCTCTCAAATAGTCTTCCCTTAAGTTCTATATTGTTTGATGTAATGTCGTACACTTTTTTTTTAAGAAAGTACAATTGACATGCTATTTTCACTCGATATTGTATTCCAATCGTTATATATAACACTTTTTGTCATAACTCGGGTTAAAAAGCAATTGGTTTTTGCCATACGCGGCCAGTGTAGCTTCAGACCAGCCTGCGCATGCGCACATTCTGGTATGGAGATACCATTTCCGCGCACATTCTGGTATGGAGATACCATTTCCGTGCACATTCTGGTATGGAGATACCATTTCCGCGCACATTCTGGTATGGAGATACCATTTCCGCGCACATTCTGGTATGAAGATACCATTTTCGCTAATAATACCATGAAACCTTGCATGTCTTTAAAGCAGACAGAGTAGCTCCAGACAAGACAACGTGAGTGTGCAGTCTGGTCTGGAGCTACGCTGGTCGCATATGGCATAAGACCCATTTTCACATTTTTACTTACACTATACACAAAATGATGCACCCCTAAATTATCCCATAAATTATCACAGTCAGTTTCTGAATTATTGAGCACAGTCATTATCAGCCACTAGTCACTGGCATGATCGCCAGTTCGGGAATACTGAATGATAGAAACGCTGTATTGTTTGTATGTCATATTCGAGATCTCGTTCACATCACATGTACTTGTTGACATGCAATCGGTGTTTATGTTGTATGAACGGTATCCCATGAGATTATGTTGAATGTAGCCCACAAGATGTTTAAAACCCGCTATGTACATGAAAGATTACCCGCGATATATGCTGGCTGCAACCCACGCTTTATATATGAATAGTATCCCCAAGAGCTATGCTGGCTATATCCCACTTGGTTTAGGGATAGTATAAAGCAAGTAATGCTGACTGTATTCCACTCGGTATGTATTTTATAGTAACCCACGAGCTTTGCGCCCTGTCCCCACTGCGGTTAATGGTTACTATCACATGGTCTAGGCGGCGGCAAACGTTTGGTCGCGCCACGCGAATCTCTCGTCCCCGAGGAACGCCGCGAGCTGCTCGGTGTAGGGCCGATAGAGCTCCACCAGAAGGCGCTTGGTTTCCGGTAGCATGGGCCCGGCCGACTTCCGCTTCTTCGTCTCGTAGAAAGGATTCATGTTTGCCATCTGCGTGAGAACTCGGTCTCCCGGAACGTCTTAATTGGTACAAGTACAAGGGGTTAGTTTTAAAGTTGCAAATTCAAGTGACTTTTTTTCGATGAATGTGGCATTTTAGAGAAATTGGTCTTTAAAATGTTAAGAAAATGATAACAATTTCCGATTTTTAGAATTGTATAAGTTTATTAAAGAACAATTGACCAAGCATCACTTGTTCATATTCACTGAAAATGCACATTTATTATTTAGAAGTAAAACGTGCTTTTTAAAAGTATAATGAGTTCACTCAGTAAACAACTATACGTACGCAAACGTGCAAGTATTAATCGTGCAGATAAAAGAATGAAATAACGTAAAGAACGACCAAATTTCACTTTATAAAGAAGTGTATATCAGTCAAAGATTCAATCAACGACTCGTATTGTTCACGAAGTCAAACACAATCGAACACTCACCGACGTCTAAGAAGCGGAAGATGTCAATTAGGGTTGTCCTTATATCCACCGTGTAGTCTTCGTTCCGGAAAATCAAAATCTGTTCCCGGGGAAACACCTTTAGCCACTCCAACAGGTGCACGAGGTAGAAACTCGTGTAGATCGGCGCCTGCAGTAAGCAAAGACCAATGAATACACCGTTTCGCGCGCTTTCTCAAAGTCCGTGCGGAGATTGGATTGGTTTTAACTTTTTGCATATCTCATAAAATCCATGCCGTAACTACAAATTACTTGATGATGAACGATGAAAAGTTATTTCTTATTGCATATGATTAGAATGCGACGTTTTTAAAACTTTTTTTTTAATTGTAAACGATGTATAAAAATGACCACTTTATGTAAAAAGCTGTATCGCGATAGGATGAGCTCTGTCAACGAAATACAATTTCTGAATATTTTCGAATATTTCCGTTTAAACAAGAAAGTACATATCAATGAGTGTCATTAATTTTCTTCCTCCATCAGTTTTATAAAATAATAATTGAATAATCGCACGTATTTCAAGAATATTATACTTTTGTAGCATTATACTAAATTTTCAAGAGTAAATGGACCCATTTTTGCATTGGTGATTACTGGCCTTACCGGAAGGGTTTTGCTCAATGGCTGATCGTAAATGCAGTGACGAATGCTATGTGACCTCGTGCAGGCGTTCCATCGTTCAATGGAAATCACCACGTGGTTATGGAAAGACTGTGCCGAGGTGCCGTAGCTCCCATGGAAATAATGAGAGTACAACCTGAAAAGTCGGACGAAAATCCGTAATATGGTGGTCATAACGAATGATATAGAGGGTATTTGTTGGATTCGGTGGATTATCGATTTTAATTCACGAGTGATCATAGAAATTAATATTTTCACGAGTATATATTTTCTATGATCACGAGTGAATTAAAATCGATATTCCACCGAATCCAACACATTTTCTTTTTATTCCATGCTTTTTTCACAGTTTATATACATTGTTAAAGAGTTTAACTAAAGAATGTCGTTGGGATAATGACGTCATTTCGTCAAAATAATGACGTCATTTCACAGTAAACAGTGAAAATTATCGATAATTTTCACTGATAATTTTCATTGTTTGAAACAGTGAAATTATCAGTTTTAATTCACTGATATTTCTCTATAAACCACCGGAAAGCATTGAATAAAAGGTCAATAATTGTTATTAATCTTGTATTATTACGTTGTTTAGATTTATCAATTTAAAACATTTAATGATGAGTCTCAAACAATGCCAACACCTGTGAACCTCACTTTAACCCTCGAACAAAACTACCTGTCCACGGGGTCCCGCAGCATGAGTAGCAGCTTGACGTTCGGGTTCACATGGCGGATGGCGTACGGCGTCGTCCACAGCAGCTCCTCGGCGCCCGGCGTGTTCTGGGGCGTGTTGCTCTCCTGGAAGCGGTCCCAGAAGTCCATCGGATCACCGTGACCTACAAGCACGTGGGAAATGTAAAGTCGGCCCATGATAAAATCTGCTTTATTACTTGCAATCCGCATCTCCACAACTTTGGGGGAAAAACCTGTAATGTGTGAATTTAAACAACGCTGATCCATATTATCCCCCAATTACAGTTTCATAAAAACACGGTTGATACCGTATATGATTTTGGAAGGATTTAAAATGTGTCAGGTTTGTTTGTACCCACAGATAAGTGGGTTTTTCCAAAAGCTAGCATATTCCGAAGTAATATTATTACAAACCGCTATTATTTATATAACTTTTTTCCGCGTGTATTGTTTAAAATACACAATTTTATTTTTGTTCGTTACGCTATGGACATCACCATTTATGTGCGTCATCAAGAACAATTAAGTTGACGTTTACATGCCATTCATAAATGATATGTCATGAAATATTATGTTATTCAGATTATGAGCGGACCAAATAGGAATCCGTGAACAAAGCAAGATAAAGCGCATCAATAAACGAACCAGTGATTTTGTTGTGTTTGCCATTGACATCTCTGGTCTGCAGTTTGGAAGTAAAGAACTGGTTGGTGAACTCTTTCAAGGTCATTCCCATCTTGAACCTTCTGAATCTACCCGCTGTAAACCACGTGAAACAGGGGTTAAGAAACAATAAATTACACACGCGTTATGGCCTTTTCTTGTTTAAGTATTTCTTTCTATGTGGGTAAACGTGTACATTAGTAGTGAGAATTGTTAATATATGTGTTGAAAATTGCGTGGGTTTTTATATGGAATACGACATACGTAAAGTAATTTTCAATGGAATGCGTGCATATTAAGTTGTCGGGAACAAAACAAGTTCGTTGCATTGAAAATCAACATAGTGTAATAAAAAGCAACACTTCTTTTACACTAACGTTCACATCAATAGCTTTAAAACGAAATTAATATGCTCAGGAATTGTTTTTCAATATTAAAATCTCATTTATCAGAAAATAGCTTTTAAAGAATGTTTCACTTTATAAAACGATTTGCTTCAAATTTGCATTCTTACGTCTCGAAATCGCGGCCATAACTTACTTATTTCTAATCGCCTCCACGACCAGTACCAGATTTCTTTCCCAAAAGTGCCCCTGTTCGGTATGATATCCGGGTGTACATGCAGACGCTTGAATAAGTCGGAAGTGGCGCTCTTGCACATCCCGATCAGGTGGAAGTATGGGAGGCAGCGGAACATATGGCCATCTTGCCAACAGGGGTTCTTGTATTCCGGCAGGAATTTCGGAGGTTTCTGCAAATGACATACCACAAGATAAAGGATGCAGACAGTACGTACTGCGACTTGATAATAACTGTTTTTTTCAATAGAACGTAATGTAAAAAAATGGTGCGGGGGATGAGGGTAAGGGGGCGGGGCGGGCGAGCATATTGAGAACTAAGAGATCACGATACGGGCAAACTATGGCGTTACGATATCACGTATCGTCAAATATGGCATGACGATATTATGTATTGCAAATTCATGGCAGGAAAAAACATTGCCAAAAAAGAACTGACGATTCTTCACATGCCAAACTAATAATTGACGTGAATTAATATCCATGAATATGTCGTAACTGGTATTTTAATTGCAAAAAAGGTAATTATAATAAATAAAGCAAAAAATGGCGTGACGTGTACTTATACAANACCAATCTTAAAGTATTCAGGGTGATGCATCCTGTTTTTGTGTGTTTACTGACAAATTCATTTGACTTTCTTTAGTCGGGACTGTGAACCGGAAACAAACAAATGCCATGTAAGCCTTACCATACAGAGGATGTCCTCCACACCCGTCACCCGGTTGGGTCTTGCGCAGGGGTCCGGCATCCCAGGAAACTCTCGGCTCTCCCTCACCCCTGGTCCGAGGGGCCGCAGACTCGTCAGGGTGCCTGGAAGCGTGATCTGCGATATATCCGTCATCGTCATACTAAACAGGCGTTCTGCTTTAGGGACACTCCGCTCGGTTGGAATAACTTGTATTATGGCGTCTGTTTGCTTTTCGGTTTGGGTTGCTTGATTTGTTTTAACCATGTCTGTAGGCTTGTTCCCTGATCGCGATATATCCGCCATACTAACCAGGCGTTCTGCTTTAGGGACATTCAGGTCTGTTGGAATAACTTGTGTTATGGCGTCTGTTTGTTTGTCGGTGTTGGGTGTTTGAGTGGTTTTGACAATGACTGTATTTAACCCGTTTGCTATTGAATCAGCGACATCGATGGTTTTATTGAAATTTTTCTGTTCAACATCTGATTGGTCAGTCAAATTGTTCGAATCTATTTTATTTTCGCTTTGGTGTCCGTGACTGGTTTCGACTGTAACTATAGTAAACCCATTTGGTATCGAATCATTGACTTTGATGGATTTGTTGACAAAATAAACACCAGTCACTGATTTGTTATTAAATTCATTCCCGTTTCGCGTAACATTCAATAGAACTGCCATACGTTTACCGGATTCGTCAGTCGTCAATACTCTGTACACATCTACCCTGCCGTGTTCAGTCTCATACCCTTTCGTGTTTAGCGGCTTGAAGGTATGAATGATAGTCATGCCGCTGTATTCGAACGCGACACCATTCAGCAGCATCAAAACCAAGCAAATAATCGCGAAATTTACCACTAATGTCCGCAAGAACTTAGTAGCCCTCGAGGCCGGTCCATGAGCCTTCATTTTCAGTTAAAACTGCAATTGCCGTGGACTTCACCTATGAGTTGATCGGTATAGAATGACCGGTCAGAAAAGATACCGGAAGTTTGACCTGAAATGCGGCCAGTGAGTTGACGGGATTGATGGTTAGCGAGATGACCGGAACAGTTGTATCCGATGTATTTTTCTTCACGAAAAGCGCCGTGTGAACTATTTTTTTCGTACCATTTATGTTACTGTGGCGTTTTTGAGATGACTACAATTCTGGAAAAAAAGAAAGAAACAGAATCTGTAAAGTACTTTAGGGAACTGCATATAAATATAATTTCATTCAATGAATCTTTAAACAAGCCTTTAACGAGACTTTACATGTCTGAATAATTAAGCTGTAAATGTTCACGGCCTATAAAATTGATAAATTTATGTTTCGACGTTAAAGGAACGATACAATAGAGATTTCTAATCGATAGAAGTAGGAATCACATACGACTACATAGCAGCATGAAATGTTCCTTACGTATACCGCAATATATAGTTTATAAAGGGTACCGGTATGCAGCTCTCTGTTCGGTAGCACTGCGTTAAAAACAAAGTTATAGTTGATTATTTGATTTCGCACATTTGCTTGTAGCCTATGGACTATTTTGTTATCTCTAAATTGTCCTATCCTTTCATATTATGTGTTGTTGCGATTACATGTAACCTTTGTCAATGCTGTATGAACAAGGCGTACCTGATTGAAATCATCATATTATCGTACAAAACACATAAGCTATTTTATATTTCTTTTTTAGAAAACTCTCATCACAACCGGCATATTTTGAAATTGTCAAACTGAAGACATGGTTTACAATGCACGCATATCAAGAAAGTAAACATGTTTTATATCTGATTCTCTGTCGGATAAGCTATGTCTCAATTCGGCACTCAACCCAAGGAACATGAATTTTCCGATTTTCACGAAACCTCTCCCATCTTACTTCATCAAGGTACCTTAGCATTAAATCTGGTAATTTGCAGAAACATTTCTGCATTCTTACACATTTCATGGGCTGATACAGGATTTCGTGTTGGGGGTGTAACATATCCTGATAGGGGAGGGCGTAACTTTACAAAAAACACACACACAC
>VMBQ01005223.1:73705-99669 GCA_007657795.1 Dreissena rostriformis
ACACACGCACACACACACACACACACACACACACACACACACACACACACACACAAAATTTTATTTCCGCATTTTGTTAGGTATTTCTGCGTTCATTACATATAAATCTCGCGCACAGCGCCGATTGTTTGCCAAATTATGCCTTTGTATATTCAAAATCGCTTTTTTTTGTACACCGGGTTCGCCCGCCCGAACCCGCCTATTCATTTAATGCATAATTATGTCTCCGAACTTATGCATTTACAGACTGGGCAGTTATGTCTACAGAATCAATTCAGAGCTTTATCCTCAAAAACTGCGTTGAATTGTCACTGAAACATATAAACATACATAACTTTTATACATATATTGTTGGTGGCAAGAATGTGTATCTTTTGAATATGTATCAATATAAGCGGGTATCTTATAGGCTGAATGAGCAGATGAGCTGGTGTGGGATGCACTGTATGAAAAGTCTGTAGCGCTTGCCGAGGAGTTTGGTATCGACCCATCTATGCCTTGACACGTCGATCGCCATCGTCACATGCCCTATGCCCATGCAAGGGCACGCACGATTCAATGTTCAATATCTCATACCAACCAAGGTGCGTACATGTCTAAGATATTTCGCCTGAAAAGGCATTTATTCATGTAGTCTCAAGTCTGTAGCTATTGACTGCTGAAAATAACATGATATTGAATTGAAGTTATACTGTTACTTGCATAATCAGACATTTACGGCCATTCAGAGATAGATCAACGTTTGTCAAATAAATTATTCATAGATCAATGTTAATAATAATAATAATAATAATAATAATAATAATACACATGCGTTTAAACGACCAATGATTATATACACATTAAGTATATGTTAATCAGCAATAAACAAACATTAATCTATTTAATTTTTGAGTTTATGTTTTGACGATACATTGATATGGTTTAATAAATTAAACCGTGGGACAAATTTGAAAAATACTGCGATGCCATTGGTCAAAATATAAAAAAAACATTAAGTGTTCTTCCCAATCAGGAGGCACAGATTATACAAACGCTGTTGTGGTAGCTTTATGCAATATGCCGTATGTATAATCCGATTCAATGATGCGACACGTTTTTTAATTTGAAGGTGAGCGAATTAACAGACGATCTTGTTCAAGAGATTTTCACCGAGTTCCAGCCGGACCTTGAGATTAACGATATTCCATTTGCCAGGGAGTGTAGAAGGTGGAAGACGAAGTGGCAGAATTCATCTCCTGAGCCATTAAAAACCCTCGAGTCGGCGCTTACTCCCGCAACGGAAACCTCCTACCCCAATGTTCGAAGATGTCTTCTCTTTCTGCTCTGCATGCCAGTATCGACAGCAACAGCGGAGAGGTCTTTTTCTACAATGAGACGGGTGAGGACATATCTCCGTAGCACCATGGGAACGGAGCGCTGTCCGTCCTTGTCCTGTTGAATATACACCGAAAAAAAAGCGAAAGATCGACCTGGAAGAGGTCGTTAACGTATTTTCCAGACGAAAAGAGCGCCATAATGCATGTAATATAGGAGACTTTGCATTAATTAGAATGTATACAGTTTACGTGTATTGTTTTTAAAAGTATTTTGCTATAGGTAGAGAATACAAGACGAGATGTAGGTGCCTTTAGTTATCGAGTAATTATGATAGACATAATTGCTATCTGAAAGATGGAAAGTTTGCTTTATTATGTCTCTTTTATTTGCGTTTAAACAATACAACTTAAGCTTTAGTTACTTTTATCCAAAAGTGTTATGTCCTATTGTATACCATACCATATCATGGTTTTATTTAGACATACATTAAATGATATACCCCGACATACTTCTAGAATATAGATCTTTAAAGAAAATCACATGTCTTAAAATCGAAGATAAATGGTATCATATCCGAGTTTATCACGCCATATTTTGCACTATAATATTGTCTGAAACCTCTCTAGAATGCACGTATTGCTTCGTAGAAATTTAAAAAAAATCAGGGGGAGGATGCCCCCGGACCGCCCTTAGTAGCATGCCGTTTGCGTACACTGAAAATCAGCCCAGCTACGCCCCTGTAGGCAGTCACTTAAAAGGATTATTTTAATACGATGTCAATATTTTACGTCCTGATGAATAGATAAAAAAAGTCAATTGTTGCATTATTCCATTGTTTTGTTTCTGTCCGACCTATTGTTAAAAAGATCTAGGATAACAAAAGGTACAATGTGCCGTTTACAAAACAAGAGCAGGTCTGCTGGTCCAATTTCGAATATTTAACTCAACTAATGGTTATAATTAAACTTCTTCTTCTTACAAGCATGTTTAAGAGTATATAGTGTTTTTATTTGAATACATGTAATCTTAAATTAAATTTAGATAGTCAAGGATTTCAATTTTTTTAAGCAGAATCCCGCTTTTTGATGCTAGCAATTAAGAACTTTCTAACTTTTGAATCCTGCAAAATATCTGCCTGGTACAATTTTGATGCAAATGTTACCGAGAACCGGAAACAAAATACTTCTTGACTTATTTTGACCCCTGTATCTTGCATTGGACCCCTGCTAAAGCACAGGGTCGTTTGACTCCCGTTTTAAAATGTATTTTGTAGATTGAACGTTTTCTATTTCGCGCAGTTTTTTTAACTTATGCGAAAACTCCATTTATTCATTTCGCCCCACTGGCGCGAAATTTTCTCAAGATTTTTTTGGACAATTACAAAGGATGAGTACTGCGAAAACCTGGGTAAGACAGCTACGCCAAAAAATTAACACACAAACTACCTCATGTGACGGCAGTGGATATCGTTTGGAGATGTAATCGCTGCCAGGAGTTTTCCCAAACTCCTGACAATAGTTATTTCCCTTTTCGAGTACTTCTCCACAAACGTAAATATTATTCCAAAAGGGAGATCACTTTGTAGGAGATTAGAGGTCGTCTTCAGGTTGGATTACACTAATGCCAAGTCCCATAGGGTTCCATTATAAAACTGCCAATTTTTACAGCATTTTTCATGCTTTTCTTATATATTAAATGTTGCACGTCTGCTATCATTTTAAAGCTGATAAATATGTACTCTTCCGATAATTACAGTCAACAATATACCGTCTCGCAACTTTTAATAGAGTAAAATTTACCCAAATGCAAGCACCCTCAGACAACAGGAAATCGGCATTGACATTTCGACAAATGCACTGTACTTCAATAAACGCACCCCAAAAGTTTATATTTCAACGTAGTCCCCAATGAAATGCACCACCCTGTTGCAGACACACATAGGATACAGGAAATAACCATAAAAAGCATGGGTGCGATCGCTAAATTGTTTTCAAACCAGTAGAGAAAATGAATTATTTAGAAATAGGCACTACTTTCGACCACGGAGGGATACAAAATGATTTAGTGTTATGTAACCTTCTGTCATGCACTTTTTTTTACGAATTCTAAATTGCGTATTTAAGCAGCTGAGCCGGATACAGCGAGATCAGAGATGTGTTAAGAATATAATCTTAAAAAATATGTTTTACCTGTTATGCACGTTTCTGCAAAATTCCAATAAAACAAAACTTCAGTCTTTTTAACCGTTTTAATCCAATATGCAATCTGCGCCAATATGACCATTAACACACGAGCACACACGAACGTATTTCTACCCTAGTTGGATGAACTGTAACACCAACTGAACGTCCCTCAGCAAAGCGATATGTTATGTAACACATTTCAACCCTATCAATATATTTAAAATAGTTGTATAAATCGATTTTAAAAGCATCCAACAGCTTGCAAAAAAGCACAAACTTAAGAAAAAATTGCAATACTGAAACTGCATTCATAGCCATGTAATATGTGGTGTGTTCTGACAAAACTGGGCAAAATGCTTGTGCGTAAATTTTCATCCCAGATTAACCTGTGCAGTCACATGATTTAACTTTACAATTTCGCCATAGGAAAAAACGTCGGGTTCATCCCAAATATCCTAAATATGCATTGAACCAGAAAGATGCTGTTGAAATAACAACAACACAAAAACAATGTCATTCGGATGCTTTATAACGTGTCTTATCTTTTAGTGTGATTATAGGGTTATGTATACAAACATAGTGTTGGCAATCGAACGACTCGCCCATTTGGAAGTCACCCGTCAGCTCAAAAACACCACTAAGTCCTTTCATGTGCATTTTCTGATCTGTCTGTTTATTTTCATGCACAACCTGCCTGCCTGCCTGCCTGCCTGCCTGCCTGCCTTCCTTCCTGCCTGCCTGCCTGCCTGCCTGCCTGCCTGCCTGCCTTNACATACATACATACATACATACATACATACATACATACATACATACATACATACATACATACATACATACATACATACATACATACATACATACATACATACATACATACATACATACATACATACATACATACATACATACATACATACATACATACATACATACATACATACATACATACATACATACATACATACATACATACATACATACATACATACATACATACATACATACATACATACATACATACATACATACATACATACATACATACATACATACATACATACATACATACATACATACATACATACATACATACATACATACATACATACATACATACATACATACATACATACATACATACATACATACATACATACATACATACATACATACATACATACATACATACATACATACATACATACATACATACATACATACATACATACATACATACATACATACATACATACATACATACATACATACATACATACATACATACATACATACATACATACATACATACATACATACATACATACATACATACATACATACATACATACATACATACATACATACATACATACATACATACATACATACATACATACATACATACATACATACATACATACATACATACATACATACATACATACATACATACATACATACATACATACATACATACATACATACATACATACATACATACATACATACATACATACATACATACATACATACATACATACATACATACATACATACATACATACATACATACATACATACATACATACATACATACATACATACATACATACATACATACATACATACATACATACATACATACATACATACATACATACATACATACATACATACATACATACATACATACATACATACATACATACATACATACATACATACATACATACATACATACATACATACATACATACATACATACATACATACATACATACATACATACATACATACATACATACATACATACATACATACATACATACATACATACATACATACATACATACATACATACATACATACATACATACATACATACATACATACATACATACATACATACATACATACATACATACATACATACATACATACATACATACATACATACATACATACATACATACATACATACATACATACATACATACATACATACATACATACATACATACATACATACATACATACATACATACATACATACATACATACATACATACATACATACATACATACATACATACATACATACATACATACATACATACATACATACATACATACATACATACATACATACATACATACATACATACATACATACATACATACATACATACATACATACATACATACATACATACATACATACATACATACATACATACATACATACATACATACATACATACATACATACATACATACATACATACATACATACATACATACATACATACATACATACATACATACATACATACATACATACATACATACATACATACATACATACATACATACATACATACATACATACATACATACATACATACATACATACATACATACATACATACATACATACATACATACATACATACATACATACATACATACATACATACATACATACATACATACATACATACATACATACATACATACATACATACATACATACATACATACATACATACATACATACATACATACATACATACATACATACATACATACATACATACATACATACATACATACATACATACATACATACATACATACATACATACATACATACATACATACATACATACATACATACATACATACATACATACATACATACATACATACATACATACATACATACATACATACATACATACATACATACATACATACATACATACATACATACATACATACATACATACATACATACATACATACATACATACATACATACATACATACATACATACATACATACATACATACATACATACATACATACATACATACATACATACATACATACATACATACATACATACATACATACATACATACATACATACATACATACATACATACATACATACATACATACATACATACATACATACATACATACATACATACATACATACATACATACATACATACATACATACATACATACATACATACATACATACATACATACATACATACATACATACATACATACATACATACATACATACATACATACATACATACATACATACATACATACATACATACATACATACATACATACATACATACATACATACATACATACATACATACATACATACATACATACATACATACATACATACATACATACATACATACATACATACATACATACATACATACATACATACATACATACATACATACATACATACATACATACATACATACATACATACATACATACATACATACATACATACATACATACATACATACATACATACATACATACATACATACATACATACATACATACATACATACATACATACATACATACATACATACATACATACATACATACATACATACATACATACATACATACATACATACATACATACATACATACATACATACATACATACATACATACATACATACATACATACATACATACATACATACATACATACATACATACATACATACATACATACATACATACATACATACATACATACATACATACATACATACATACATACATATATACAGAGGTTTAACAACAAAACCTTTTACAGCATAAAAATCAGACAAAAACCTTCATTTTTGTTAAATACAGAGAATATTTTTACAAGGGCTTGACAAAACCAAGGTTTAAACGTGTTTGATGCACACAAACATTTACACATATATATATATTTAATTGTTGGGTTAAAAAAAAACAATATTATGTTCCAAATGATTTTACCCACCATACGAATTTTTATTTTGTAGTTTAAAGTGATATTAGACGCATTTTTTTCACTTTTGAATTGAGCTGAAAAGAATTAACTGGTCAAAAGAGTTAGTTAACATGTGGTAACTGACCAATTATCTGCAACTCATCTTTCTACCAGTTGTTTATAAAAGTATATATTATATTCGATATTTACGTGACTAACCCAGTCCTGTAAGCTTTACTAGCCGAGCGGAACTGCCGCGTATTTACGAAAACGATACGATTTGAGTCTTTCTCACTTTACTGACATCATATATAACATATATCTTTGAAGAAGTATGGCCGAAGATGTGGTTGACAGAGGCCCGAAGGTAAATGTATTCATATTTCAGAGTTGTCATATGTTTTCGCGGTGTGTCCCAGATTTTAAACTAACCACAAAATACGTCATAACGAAAGTACGGTTGATATTCAAATGCATTATCTTTCTCTTTCCGGGATATTGTTTTAGTATGTTGATGCTGCATTAACAAATATAAGTGTATATGAAGTGAAAACACCATAAATAAACAACGGTTGCAATAGACACCTATATACTTTAAGACATGATATTTGTAATGCAAATTGTTGAACACTTTACTCCCATTTACCTGCAGAGCATGATCATTAACGTGTACTGTCTTAGTCGTGCTGAGTGGCCTCTTAGGTACGGTTTGGACATTTTTGCTGGAAGCAGTTCGTACCAAAAAAAATCTGACAGGATCTGGCTGGGTATATATGGGAAACTTTAAAGCAGATCACGAACATGTATGTATTAAGTTTTGATTTCTGGGGTATGGTTTAGACAATGAGATAACATTAGGCTGGGACTGGTTGGCTGTACGTGGTAAGTTACAAAATACATCATCAACAGTTTGGGCAACAATTGAGTATAAAGGTAGGCGTCAGCACGCCATTAAAAGTGACATAAATTGCAAACATACTTTTCAAAACATGTTTACTGAGATACTGCGACATCTGCTAAACAAATAACAACATTAAAGTTGATACTACTTGCATTCATAATTTTCACCTCAACGGATAACAACATTAAAATTGACACTACCGTACTTGCATTCATAATTTTCACAGATTGTTTTCTGAGATACGTTCCCATCTGCTCAACAGAAACCTACGTTCATAATGTTATCGATGAATATGAACAGAATTACCTTGTTGGATTCTGCTTTTTGAAGTAATGTTATTGTTCAACAATTCTGCTGAAAAGAATAAAGCAACACGTTTCTGGCAAACCAGCAACTCACACAAAATGGAACACTGCTTACGAAACTGAATCAAACGTTGTTTACTGACTTGCCAACTGCAGGCTGCACAACTTATCCAATGTCTACAAATAAGAAACTTGTGCACATTTTTGTTTGGCCACAAATTGTCTTTCACAAAGCCCAACTAAATAAAAAAATAATGGGAATTCTCCAATTAATAGGTAAAATTGGCTGAACAATGTTAACAAACACGACCAAATATTGATTCTGGTGGACTAAATATACAACTGTTTGACCCATGTTTCTGATGTACTTCCCAAAATAATAACTACGAGTAAATTTCAAGTCGTTTTTTTTCTTTTCCATATGACACTGAATCACGCGTATCTTTTACACATTGCGATGTTACAAGTTTACATCTGCACAGTTGACAGTTTTAAAGTTGGTTTAACAACAATCTCTACGCGGTGAATAATATAAGCGGTTTTACCTCAGTGTACGCGTCAAAAGTATTTTTCGTCGTAGCCAGGAACCAATGCTACTCTTACATGCCGGGAACCAATGTGACACGAAATTTTAATCCCGGATAAAATGTTAGAGGTTAACATACAATGATACATGTCTTTACCGCATTACATTGCTCATTGAACCCTATCAATCTGCGTCAACACATTGAGTGTGCTTATACGCTATTAACTGCATCGAATTGCTAATGAACCTCTATTTTTCTGCATTCTTCGTGCATGCGTTCTTTTCCGAGTTTTATATCGTTTGGGTACTAATCAGCCCTATCAATCTGCTGCCAGAAAACGTTGTTCACATCCTGCATATACTGTTACATTTAATAATGACGAGTATCTGTTGATCTGCACCCTTTAACATTCACAAACTTCACATTCACATACGGTCAAACTTGCATTACAGATCTAAAGGAACGTACCCTATCAATGTGCATCGAGTCAATATATTGAGGTGGCTTATTCGCTAGTAATTGCATTAAATAACTAATGCCATTCTATTTATCTGCGTCCATACAATATTCGCATGACTTAATACGTATTTAATAGCGTTGTGGAACTAATGGACCTCTATTAATCTGCGTCTAAACAACGATCACATCGTGCGTTTAATGTTAAATTCTGGTTTTATCAATAAAGGACCCATATTAAGCAGCGACCAATAATCACATGTGCTTATACAGTCTTTATAACATTATAGAAGTAACGTACCATTGAATGCCATGTGATGACACGTATTTGCGTTTATTCGATGCAGATTGTTAGAGATCCATTAGATGTATCTTGCAACTGATGCCGGGTAACATGTTTGTGTCAACTGAGCGCAAATGTATATGGACAAATACCAAAGAATCCCCGATTGTAACCGTATAAGCGCCCTGTGAGAGCTGTCATAACGCTTGCCGATTAATAGGGCTTATTAGTTTTCTGTCGCAATTAAAATCCATATAAAAACCTGTGAAATACAATGTGAAGGTTGTTGGCACGCATAAGGATTAATAGGGTATCACAAGTTCCCGGTTGAAATTAGATCCATATAAGAATATGATAGGATGCGTTGAAACGCATGCAGATTTATAGGGCTTCATTGGTTGTCCGTCGCAAGTAAACCCATATAAGAATCTGAGAAATGCCGTGTGAATGTTGTCGAAACGCATGCAAATTTATAGGGCTTTATTATTTTTCTGTCGCAAATTAATCCCATATAAAATCCTGAGATATGCCCTGTAAGTTTATCGGACGCATGTAGATTGTTCGGGCTTCAGTAGTTATCCGTCTTATGAAACCCAAATCGGAACCTGCTCAGACGTTTTGGACGCAGATGATTAGGGGCTCACTACGTTTTTAATGCAATTGAGAGCGTATAAGCACATGGGTTTAAACACATATTAACTGTCAATGCTGTCGGAACACATGTAGATTGATAGGGCTGCATTAGTTATCCGTCGAAATTAACCACATATAATTAAAAATAAAAAAGAACCTTATACGATTGTTTAGACGTAGATGATTAGGTGTTCATATCGCATTTAATGGAATAAATCCCGTATAAGCATTAGTTAAATACTATCTTTTAATATAGCATAGAGACCGTATAAGAAAACGTGAATGTCAACTGGGTGCAGATTTACAGGGCTTCATTGGTTCTCAATCCCAATTAAAAAACCTATTGAAACATGTGAAGATTGTACGGATGTAGATAAATATAGTTTATTAAATACAATAAGCAGACAAATAATGTTTATTACATGTTTATTAAATACAATTCATACAATTAATAGTTGTAGTCGGCATCTAGATCTGTTCCGGAGAATACACCTGCATACAAACTGAAAATACTCAATTTCTGATGACGCATACACACTGAGATATACACTCAATGACAGTCTGCTCGATACGATCTGTTATGCACGTCTACACATAACATCAACCAGTATGACAATGCGTTGTAAAATGTTGAATTGTGATTCGTCGACTTGTGTTCTGTACAATTGTAAAGTGTAATCTTGTTAGATGCTCACTTGTAGCAGATTACTAATACGGATCGTACAACTTTAAAAATATTCAAGATGCTAATGTAGTTTTTCATCGACTTACTTTCAGATAAATCTATCATCTTTTATTCATTATTATGATTTACAATATTAGGTATATTAAGATGTAGACTTTATATATGCGATTTCTTTATTTTCAGATCTTTAGTTTATGAAGTTACATGTGTGTATTTAAACATTTAAACCTGTTGAAGTTTAGCAAACGGTTAATTTACTTCAATAACAAAGTGCAATTCTACACATGCGTACCGTGAATTTGTAAAATCGGAACATACAACATTTTACACTTAACAATTGTACAAAACAGATATTAAGAAGTTGTATTTTAGCATTTTAACAATTGTCTGTTAAACAAATGAGCTGAATATTCAACACGTGCAACATTTCTGGTGATGAATAATATTGGCGGTCTTTCCCTTCCATACGCGTAAGACGAAAGTCGCTTAATACAATACCAAACTATAGTGAAAACACACGGGGGTAGGATTCAAAGTGGTCGCATAAGACAAAGGTCGCTTAATTCAAGTGGTCGCACGCACAAGAATGACTGTAGTTTAGTTCTTTCGTGCCTCAGGTTAACGCCTTAGGAGCCATGGCTTTCTTGTTAAATTTATATCTATCTCTTTGCCTGATAACCTCCCTTGCCCGCGATTACAAATATGAGGAATATCAGACTTAAAATAAACTAGTGTTTATGTCTCCACTTAAAGTTGACTCAACTGAGCATTCCTGAGCATGAGTTTTAAAAGGGAGACAACACAACTTTTCAATGTAGATCTTAGTTCATTTAAACTCTGAGTCTCAACTATTTAAAATTGAAGGGGATATAAGCCGTCTTATGTTGGTTTCCTTATTGTGTAAAGTACTAAATTCAGATACTTCATGCACGTAAAGATTTAAATAAGTACTTTTCTTTATTAAATACCATCTTACAGATCTATGTACTGTTTGTTTTTGTTATATAATTATTGGATAGCATATTGGAGAACATCGATACGTTTTAAAGAGGAAAGTATTATTTGCAAAACTGTTTAATCGGTACAAATTTCGTTCCATCAATAAATTATTAGTCTTGTATCTAAAAACAAATAATATTTAAATAGTATTATTTGAAATAACTTTTAATAAATGTTATGTCTAACTTATCATTAAACACCTCGTGTTTTAAAGAACACTCTAGAAGTCCGATTTGTTGTCCATCAATATATCAGCTTAGTAACGGAACCATCCTCAAAGCTGCTCAGAACAGTTAAGATTTTTCTGGTCTCAGGTGAGCGGCCTTGGGAGTTTTGCCCTCTTGGTTTATAGAAAGAAACTAAAGATGAGCCATGTATCAAGCAACAAGAACGCACAACATGGTACAAACATGCGGCCATCGGGACTTGAATTTATTTTTTAATAATCCATTTAAAAGTGTTCGCACTGGACAGTCCCGTCAGCGCAGTGGTTGGTCTCCGCGCTTCTCACCACGGCGACACGAGTTCGATCCGCGCTCGAGGCGCATGCGAACTTGGTTGGTGGTCACTCTACCGTACAGGTAAGGTGTACTTCCGGGTACTCCGGCTTTCTCTCCGCAGCACACGATCACATTAAAATTGACAATCTTTCAGTTAAAAATGCATATTTGAAAATTGCACGTTAATTCAAAATTCGTTCCAACTTTCGTGAGTCAATTAAATTAATTACACACATACTCGTTTGATGTACACACTGTATCGGACGCTTGCATACCGAATCAATATTATATAATTATCAGATACGATTTACACAAATCCACAAACCTAGACGGACTTTACGGGGAATTAGGCAGATACCCAATGTATGTAAAACGCCAATTGACACTAGTTAAATACTGGTTAAAAATCATTGATCCGAACAACAACCTACTGACAAAATATATTTATAATTTGCTTAAGAGCGATGCTGAAAGTAATAATACATATGCCGGCAGGAACTGGGCTTAACAGATTAAAGAACTACTCGAACGCATTGGATTATCTACCATATGGATGCAACAAAATACGCATACACCAAACGAATACGACCTAAAAATAATAACAAATCGACTTTTGGATATATATAAACAGACTTGGTTCTCCAATATAAATAACTCAAACTGCACACCGATATTTCAAATTTGACTTTGAAACTGAAAAATATTTAAAATGCATTAATAACACAATTCAGAATCTCTGCACATAATCTAGCCATAGAAAAAGGTCGCCATGAAAACATACCAAAAGAAAATAGGAAGTGTATTTACTGTTATATGAATGCTATAGAAAGCGAATTACACTTTTTATTAGTATGTCCCATATATAAAGAAATTAGACAACAATACCTAAAACCATTCTTTCGTCATTGACCAACATTGAATAAATTCGAAATTCTAATGTCATCAAAATCAACAAAGGTATTAAATAACATATCAAAATATGTTTATTTTGCCCTCAAACTAAGGTCAAATGTAGAGTAATATAAAATATATGCTGTCAACGCCTTCAACTTTGTATGTTTATTAGATCAGTCACAATAATAAGTGAACCGTATTAATTTTGACTATTATTTCCATTTGCCTAATGTCAAAAATATTAAGGTGATCGAATGACTGTATTAGATATAGTAAAATTGATCAACTTGTGATTTGTCATAAATGTGAATATTATATATTATGTTGATTTTTTTGTAATGAAGAAGATCACTTCTTTGGATGATTTTCAAAATTTTGTAATCATTATCAATAAGAATATTCAATTTACATAAAATAGTCAGCAAACATATGTTTTATGTTAAATGATTAAAGAAATCTACTAATTATTTTTGTAATTTTAACATAAACATTACGTATAAATGTTACTTAACTAAGTCTGTGTAATTGAACAATTTTTAATTGTATCCAGCATTGCAAATATAATTGATCGTTTAAATTATGATAACATTCTTTTTTATAAGTGAAATTCACCACCGAAATTATATATTCATTATGTAAATGACTAATTGATTCTATTCTTTGAATGGTTTTGACATGCTTTTTTCTCTCTTTTGTTTTACTAACTTTCTGTATTCATCGTTTTGTGTTGTACTTCTCAAATACATGTACCATGTCTTTGCTATCTCACACACACACACCGTGTATAGGCTATAAATTTGCAATATGCTGTTTTATGCCTAATAAATGTTATGTTATGTTATGATTTACATTCTTATATTTGTTAATGAGATGTGTGCAATATTGTTTGACATTTCTTTTTTTCATTTATATACACATTTCATAAATGCTTACCCATAAAACTCAAGTGTATATATGTCGTAGTGTAACTAACAAATTATCAAATCCCATTGGATCTTATGATAACACTGTGTTAAGCCTAACAATACAAAACACACGCCCATGCCTAAATTGAAGTCGTAAGATCATATCACCAATGTTGCTATACTAGTTCATCAAACCATATAAAGGGCGAACGATGATCAATATATGAACAGATAAGCAATCCAATACGAAATGTTGAAGAACAAAAGCGTTCAGGGGAAAACGTATCTGCATCACACATCGATGTCGCTCACGGCATTCCCGGCTTGCGCGTTTCCTTTCCCTCTTAGATATGACCTATATTTGAGGTTTCCGGTCAAACAGTAAAGACGCATCGCTACGAACCTGGTTCTTCGCATCCGCATTCTCTTTCGACAAGAATCCACAGTTCGCAGTTTGAAGGACGTTTTCGCACTATGTGTGGTTATCTTTGGTTTTGCCGTTGAACCGTTGTCATTGTCCTGGAAATTTCGTATTCAAAGCAATTTAAAATTTAATGCATGCATAACACTTGGTACGAACTGTTTGTAATAGTTGTATTAGAATAAGTATGACTTAGGCAGTATGCAATAACTAATAAAACTACTATTACTGAAAAGTGTGTGGTACGTGCATATATAAAGTTCAGTTTGTGTTTATAAAAACTATGCTTGGGTAAAGGGCGATCAATCATACAATCACCGGACTGTGTATAAAGTGTGTTTACACAAGACCAACGAATCCGTTGAGCATTTTTATACAAATACAAATACATGTATCTCAGTTTGATGCAGGGCGACTTGTTCCGCCGTGTCAGGTTGTTTCCCCGCCTGAGGCCCGGCCTCCGCCTCATCGTCGCTGTCCGCGCCGCCCTCTAGCGGCAACACCTTGGTGAAGTTGTTGACGGCGGCGTACTCGATCATAGCGGCCATCTCGTACACGATGCAGACATTCATGTATGTATCGAGCGCGGTAGCGTAGGAGACGCTCGGCAGCCCATCCCGCACCGTCATCCCTATACCGGCCGTCGCCAGAATCGTGGTGACGCCTGCAGACGAATACAGTAAAGTACGATGCCAAGTAGGTTAATTTGTTTAATGTTTGGTATTAGTGATTTTATTCAGGCATTGTATGTTTTCCGAGGGTTGTTATATAGGTTTGAGCCCGTAGCGTGAATGTCCATACCGCTCATCGTGGACAAATCCTATACTATGTCAGTATAATGTATTATTAAGATTGTTTTTCGAGATATTTTTAGCTCGACTATATATATGGACTATATATATATTTTGTTAAAGTTTGCGTACCACCTAAAATATTTTCTTTGTCCCTTGACATTTTGCTTTCATATTTTGCATATTTTTTTAACCAACATGACCCCAATCTATAAACAAGAGCAGACAACTGTAACAAGCATTTTGTAAGAATTATGGCCCTTTTTCCACTTAGTTACTTTGAATATTTTGTTAAATTTTGTGTTTATATCCACTTTACTTCTAAAGTATAAAAGCTATTGCTTTCAAACTTCAAATACTTTCTTACTATCATAAGGGTACTGTACCTGGCAAGTTGAATTTTACCTTGACCTTTGAAATTAAATCTCAAGGTCACATAATAAATGTTGATTACATTGCCATTACTTCTTTATTTAGGATCATATTTGATTCATACTTTGACAAAACAACACTTACCTGACATACCACAATGGACTTCACCCAAACCATCCCACACGCCCCACCCCAGAAATCCCCCCATTTTTTTTCCTCAAAAAACATGCTAAAAAAAACAAAAAACACATTTTATTTAAAGACCGTCCAACCATCCCACCCAAGCTATTGCTATCAAACTTGAAATAAAATTTTATTAGTTTGTTATATGTCTTTACAAATGTTAAATAGATTGTGGAATATATACCTGAACTCAGAATCGTCTATAATGTACCACTTCTTTAAAACATAAGCGATCAATATGTTTCAATTATGGTCCTCTTCCAGTTAGAATATGACTATATTACCTTGACCTTATTGAATATGAACAAGTTCCTTATGATGGCTTACTTTATACTGTCAAGCACTTCAATAGTCGAGCGCGCTGTCTTCTTACAGCTCTTGTATAATTTTGTATTGCCTATGTAAAAGCTGAATGCTTGTGTTTTATGTCATTGTGGCATTTAAAAAGTACAGGTTTTCCATTTCATGTATGTAAACAATCAAAAGCACTAGAATTAATATTTTGTACAATTGATGTACAGTACAAAGAAAAAACCCTTTTGGCAATTTATAGTTAAGCATGTATCTTATTAAAACATATTTGCATTAGCATATTTATGGAAAGCTTATACAAACTTGAAAGATTCCATCTTTAAACAACCATTTTAGATGCAAATACTTAATACAATACATAAATAGCATATTTATGGAAAACGTGTGTTTTTTTCTAGCAGCTTTTACATTTGGTAAAAGACACTCACAATATTTGAACAAGCCGATTAACTCCCTATAACATCTCAATTAATGAAACTCACAAATCACAAAGAGAGAGAGAGAGAGAGAGAGAGAGACTGCCTAATATGACGGGAGTATTTGTTTCCAATTTCTCACAGAAAATGAATATTGAACATGCATTCGTCTTTGGATTCAGAGCTGGAACATTATTTCCCAACTTTAAGTGCGAAGTCAATCAACCCGAGGCAAATTTGGGTCAAGTTATAACCACAGAGTCGTTCAACCAGAAGTAATCACAGATTATATCCCGGTACTCTCTGAAAACGATTGTATGCTTTCCAGTGAATATACACAAACATAGAGAGTATGAGAGCGGATTATTTCGTATCTGGCCGTTACAATATTGTTATAACAATAACATTGAAATATAACATGTCATACACAATGAATGTAAAAGGGTTTTCTTCCCAGATTTTGGTGTTTGCTGAAGTTTGTCATAAGCGCATTACCTGAATAGATTGAAAGTAATACAAGAGACTACACCGGGATTCGCATCCGGATTGTCCGGATTAAAAATCATTTCTTTTCCATCCCGACTTTCATTTTGCACTATGGGTATTATATTAGTTTGACAAAAGTGTTAAGGAAACCAACTGAAACATTCCAATTTTTTTTCATTGGTTCGCGATTGTAACGCTTTATAGTTTTATCTATCTCATATTGTGATTACTCATACACGAACATGTATTTTAGAATCCAGTGTATGTCTATGCCTATAGTGTCATTGTGATTCAGTGTGTAAACATTTTCTTTATGTAAAAATTTGATAACAAGTTGGACAAGTGTGTGTCAATCTGCCAAATCCTTCAACATTTACCTAGAAGAACGCGGGCAGACGCGGCATCCCTGTTTATCCAGAACGAGACCCACGAGAGGCACGTGGTCATGGACCAAGGGAGGTAAATCTGCAGGATAAAGAATCCAATACGGCGCTTAAAGTAGATGAACACTTTTCAAAATAGAGAATTCACCTGTCATAGCAAAATGAAACCTGCAAATTACTTATTAAGTGAAGAAGGTTCACCGATTGTGCGCGTTTTAAGGATCTAGGAAAGTGATTTGATACTAGTTTTATATTAATTGTGAAACGTAAACGTTTAGAGATAAAACGTGTTATAAGTATACGATAGGTTTCTAATGAAGAACTTAATGATCTGCGATTATTCTTTGTGAATCATTCTTAAGTTATGTCAATACATAATACATTATAATGTTCATAAATATGCTATTCAATTAAGCTAATCAACGGTGATGAACCTGAGATATATCCAATTTCTAATATAACCTTATGATACCAATTACTGCAATTCAATACCGAATGGTGTAGTTTCCGTGTTATTACTAGTGGTGACGTCAATGATGTCAAACTGGGCCAGGCGTACGTCTCTCATTAATTCCACGGAAACTTTTTTGCGTTATTTCCACATGTGCAATATGTCGTCCGTCGTGTAGCCATCTGTAAACAACAAGACCCTGGAGCGTTACTTTGGACGCCGTACATTTTGTATTGGTAACACCATACGAAAAACATTAAACTTTATGTTTTTGCAGGCTTCTTAGGCTTCACTTGACTTTCCTTCAACAAACACAGTGAAACATCAATTGAATCACCATTATTTAATTCCTGTCACCAGAATGATGTCCTCTATTTACTACTAGTGACCAATTTGCCAATAGTTAAACACTTTGCAAAATCGAAGGGTATGAATAAACACCAATGCATAAAAACTGGGGTCACATTTTGTTGTGTTCACCTAGCAATCGATGGGCTCCTTGTTTGATCCCCGCTTCGGAAGCAATCTCACGATTAACTAGTTCTTGCCAGGAATAGTGTCTCAATAAGCCCAAGGCTTTTGATACAATCTAAACATAACACTTTAAACCAGCCACAGTGTGCGTCTACTTACATGCGCCGAACACAAGAGGGCACACAGGCTTGTCCATTGGGTATAGGCCCAGCCACATTGGACAGGCTGCCTTCAAGGTAAGTCTGCAAACAGAGACATGAACGCTTGTGGTCATAAAATGTTGTAGAAGCCGTTCCGTGTTGGTCCACGTATACTACTTCTTTCTGATTTTAAAATTAAAATAAATGCATGTACACATGTTATTTTTATGTAAAGATATGGTGTTAAATTCAGGTTTATTAGCCGGACATACCTCTAACATATATAAAGCTAGATTAAAACAAAAATGTTACCGCAGCCAACATTTAAATATGTCTACATTGAAACAGTTCTACGAGAACTTAAAGTGTCAATATGTTCCACCGGGGTCTGTAGTCAATCCCCGTATACTGATGACATAATCGGGAAATGTGTTTAGTGATTAACAAACAAAAACACTATTAATAAAAGCTTTGCATGACATCCCCTTTTATTTATAGAGAGGTATTTAGCGAAAACATTACTCTTGAAAACTTAGGTGAAATCATTTAAAGTAACTTAAAACATAAAAAAATCGATCTACAAACGCATTCGTCTTAAATTACCTAATGTACGAACTTTCATGAATTCGCCCTATTCAATATCGACACAACATGACGTTTTGTTTTAATGTAATGATACACAAATTAATATAAAACTTTTAGGTAAAACATATGATAAAACACGCAATATATGAAGATACCTGTTTGATAGGCACTGATACATAGCCCGTTGTTGTAAATTGCATTTTGCACATTCTAGTCTTCTCAGACAGTGTAAATATTAAAAAAAAACAGNAAAAAAAAAAAAAAAAAAAGAAAACGTAAACGTCTATCCTTACACAAACTTCTCACTTTTTTAGTATTTAAACAGTAGGAAGCACGTTGTAAAACTTGAAGTAATTGTGATTGTCGATAAATGGAAAGTAATCCTTTATCAAAGACTTACATGTAATTTATGAAACTAACGGTCCAAAATGTGCAATTTTCAAAATGTTAATATAATTTTGATTATATGCTATCTGTTTTTATGAATACACCAATTGTATTTATGTTTTGTCGATTTTATTGTTTTTCTTCCTACGACCAACTTATGACCCACTATTGTGCAATGTGGCTTCTTAACTTGTCCGATGTATCTGCCAATATAATAAGTCACTTAGTCGATCGAATGGTCAAATAGCATCTTTGTAAAATTGGATCTTTATTGCTCACATTGAGTGAGGCTTGAGGAGCGCGCAGACATCACCGTGATGGTGTGTTGATTAAAACAAAACCCTGAGCACCAAACCCCCTTTAACGGTATTTGAAGGGAACAGATGATAATCACAGAGAGGACTTGTCGAGGTCATTTAATCAATCAAGCTGTCCAAAGAGATAAACAGTAATCTGTACTGCCTGTTTGTTCTTCATATAAAGAAGTAATAAGAACTGGGTTCGGAAATATTAAAAGCCTCACTCACAGAAAAAATAAAATGCAGGTATCACGCAGTATTTGGATAAACACCCCAACTGCTTTAAAGGGACTTGTTCACAGTGTATCAAAATGAGAATTGTTCAACTTTTTGTCACAGATTCAAGAAATACATGAACAATGTACATAAATGTGAAAAATAACACTAATGCCGCTCTGACTTATACTGAAAATACACATTCGTTTACGAAAAATCATCGTTAGAAATTGATAAAATTATAAAGCGTCTCAAACGCGAAGCGACTAAAAATATCGATTTCTTGTGTTATCGTTATATTTGGTAAAAACACGTAGATTGTTATACAAAGTATGAACTACATGGCAACCCATGCGAAGACGGATGGTCAGGTCCGCACATAATGTACTCGTAAAGACTCAACTACGACCCGAACATAAACTCTGAATTACACACATACACACGTGAAGAAGAATGGCTGAGTGGTTTAGGCGCTTGGCTTTGTATCCATTGGTCAGTGGTTCGAGCCCTGGTGTGGTTAGCTTTTCTTTCTTTCATTCTTGTTTTAATGTTGTAGCTATTTAGCTCTGATGTTTATATTTATCAATTTCGAGCATTCAATGACAAACTTCAAAACATGCCAAAATCAGTGAACAAGTCCCTTTAAGTAGAATATTGCAAGGGAAATATTTACTGTCTGTGTTTGTTGATGGATTTATGATTATGTGCCATTTACATTTATTGCCATTCAATTTGAGACATTAACTGTGGAGGCGAGTCTCCTTATTTGTGTTCCCAGATGTTTCACATTTTCTTACACGTTATCAATAACAATCAAATATCATTTCTGCGTTCACAATTAGGGACAAATATATGATTAACCGTTTGCTTTTCATTCTAAATATTTACACAAAAGTCTAATCGTTCGTTTCAATGCGAACCGTTTGTCCTCGATATATAATACTAATTTAGTGAACTTTGGACGTAAACGGTCGATTGGGCGACCGTCGACACTCTTTTGCAAAGTTTGTTAAGCCTTATTTCTGTTAAAGCATAATTTGTTAAAGAAAACACTAAACACTTTACACAATAGTTGTACTAATATAAACAAAAAAGAATGACCTGTATTTTCTGTCTTAAATAATTGAACATTTAAAATAATTATTTTCAAAGAAATGAAATATTGTAATTCAAAGTAGAATTGTATATTAGGGGTATCAAACCATGTTACTTTCTGAAATTTGACCAATGCTCCGAATCATCAAGTCAGTATCTATCACAAGTGGTTTTCCTGTGGGCAAAAACATGGGTATGTTACGGAAAATGGAATCATGAACATATACATTCAGCTGGTAGACAGATGCTGTACATTAGGAGCGGCGCACAATAAAAGTGCCACTAACGGATCTTTTTAATAACACCGAAAATCAAACGGAAATCTTATTTGTCCATGGTACATGCGATGTAAACAACATTCTTCAAACATAATAACTGAAATCATAGCTCAAAATAATATAATAACAGAATCTTTACAACAATGTATATATACTTAAGTTCAGAAGATTGGTTTCTATCATGGTATTTCAATTGGATGGTATAATTGGATTTCCGTTATCGAAAAAGCTTGTTTCTTATAACTTTGATTGTATCTTTGTTTTGGACTATGCAATGTCGTATAAACCATGTTGTGAATTATAAAATAGTTTGAAGAAATGTATTGCAAAGCAATCAACTGATTATACTGCATTTGCTTTACTGCATGTTTCTCCTCTGAACCTTTAGGGCATCTGTGTTAACCATAGGGCCCTGTCATTATTGAAACTGTCATACTGTCGTTCTATTGTGTTTACAACATTCAACACCATTGATGATAGTTTCATTATTTTCTTCTCCGAATAGCATTGGGAACACCGCTATAGATACAGACAGAATGTAAGTGAAATTGAGGAGAATGAAATGGGGATATTGTCCAATTAGGGGATGATCTATCAACATCCTAGAGCCATCAGACGGTAATGAATAATTGCATCTCAGAAAGCGAAAATTGAACGTCTGACATCTCTCTTTATTTGGGCGCAAGGGTGGCATTGCGGTATAAAACAAGGCTTAATGCATAACTTAAATAGAAAACAAATACATAAACATAACTCAGAACTCTCTCATATGGGTGTTTAAATGGATGTATGAATATGTATGCATAACATTTGGACATTTTCCTTAATGTTCTTTATTTTTGCAGATCTTATCTGTTCTCGACTGTTCATCCAGCTATGCTGTAACCCCTTTTTAAGTCTACAATGCAGATACATAGACTATTTTACATAAGGACAAATTTTGCAAGTAATATGCTAAATCATCATAGACTTTTTTTATCGGGTAATTATATTTTCAGCGTGTAGTTTCGATTGTGATCCTATTCTTGTACAAAAACACGAGTTTCATTTTTACTTATTTTCAACTGATTCCTGCTTTTCTGCAAATTGTTGATACTTTGTTAAACATTAATAAATGCAATGATGGCTTAGTTAATCGTTCAAAATAGTCTAAGGTATGATACTTTGACAGTGTGTCAGTTAACAGATGTTCAGGATTGTTTTAACAGAAAGTTTTCAGTCAAAATATAACCGTACATGACTTTGTGATTACACCACAAAAATGAAATTTTTTATCAGAATCATTTATGATGAAAGTAAGTTTTATAAATATGATTAACGTCATCCTTCAAATATTTCCTTCTTTTTAAGAACATATGTTCCTATTTAAGTATAGTTCCATAAACAAACGTCAAGTTTCTCCTACATTTTGACTTACCCCTGTTCTAATAATATAAATATCAATCGCTCTGTATGCATGCTTGTTTCTTTGTGGATACGCATCTTGAAGCTTAGTTATCATCTCGTTATTCCAGTCAGTAGAATATTGGGACTATGTAAGCCTCCAGGAATATTCTATTCGCTGAAATTGTTTTCCAAATAACACAACATGACATTGATGTCCTTCGGGCGTCGAGAAGCAACGCCATGCAATTATGTTGTAGTATACCCCCTTTACGTCGACTAACAATCTATTTGTTCTAAAATTGAATGTCTAACAAAGTCATCGACAATATAATATATCTATAGAGAGAGATTGCAGAAATATGCGCACATGTTATTAACCTTACACAATACGGACACGGCTCGAGTGCACGTTTTTATCGGTGAGTTGCGATCATTCAATTCTGAATTATCCATTTTTAGAACTTTTCGCTGTCATGCCCAATGTTGCACGTACAACCATATCAGTGTTTACAAGCCCCTGATGAAGACGAAAAATCGAAAGCGCTAGCGAANGCCTATGACTGGAAGGGACAGAACCTCTACTGGATTGACAGAGGGGACCAGGTTTTAGAGGTCTCCCGACGGGACGGGAAGTTTCGACGCGAGCTTATCAAGCACTACAGCCTTGAGGACGCACATTCGCTTCAGCTGGACCCTGCTCATGGGTAATTGTATTTATTTTGTATTTTATACAGATTTGTGAAAGGTACCGAAATTTCAGTAATATAAATATGAGCCATCTGTGGGAAAAGAGGGCTTAATGCATGTACGTAAAGTGTAATCCCAGATTAGCCTGTGCAGTCAGCACAGGCTAATCAGGGACAACACTTTCTGCCTCGACTGTATTATAAAAGTGGAAAGTGACATCCCTGATTAGACTGTGCACACTGCACAGGCTTATGTTTGACAACACTTTACGCAAAAGCTTTAAACCCAGTTTCACCAGAGTGAGTCTCATATGTCAGCACCCAGCTCATGGGAAATGAGTTTTTAATAAAGGCTTGAGATACTTTGAAAACCATTTTTTTTTTGTTGGCATGAAATTCATGGTTTAAAAAAATGACTTAAATTTTATTGACATGTAAATTGGTGGATTACTGATTTTGGCAAAAAAAAAGGAACTTGCATCGGTCATTTTGGGATTCGTTTGTAATACGTGTGGGCGATAAATCATGGCGAGTTAATGGGGTCACTTGCAGTAGGTGGGCCCTGTTTATCACATGCCAATTGATAAGTCCATTGTTATGAGGTGATAGTAACTGGCTCTTTTTCTTGCTTGCCAATTAACTAGTACATGGTTGTGATTAAGGGATGACTGGGACTGAATAACGGCTGACGAGTGTTTGAAGCAACGAAGCCACTTTCCTGTTATTATTCAAGTACAATAATTGCCATACTGACGACAAACTTACCTAGAGAAGGTGTGAATATTATTTGTTATTATAAAGCTGGATTCATTAAGTGAAGCAGTGAAAACACAATACGCGCAAAATGCATGAAAGTTCACAATTAACGCTAATCCTTACTATTCTACTTTAACAAAGTTAAAAGCTATCGATACAGCTTTATTGCATTAGCGTTTTTCAGGAAAGCTTAAGTGTCAGTTAAGAACTCAGTGTAATGAACTCCCATTTTTTTGTATCTCGATTTCACTGGATTGCACAATAGATGTGCGCGTGGATGACATTGGATATTAATGTTTTTCATGTGTTTCATGGTAATTTGGTTTTAAAAAATGTAAACATTGGAGATAATTATTAGTTAAAATCTTAAATTCCTGGATAAGTCTAACCACAAGATGAACGAAAATTTATGTCCCACAAATAATAACGATTTCACAGTACACAGAAATGTTAGTAATATACATGTACAATCCTTCATAACTTCCAAATATTATGAGCAAAACTTCCAAATCAGAGATTTAATTGAAAACTTTAAGTTTTAAGAACTTAACAAATGCCCTTTTTGGTTGAGTGGACCTCAGATCATTCTGTGATATTTGATTTCCAATCAATCGCATTACAAAAATAAAACTGAAATTGGAAAGTTTGAAATATTCCATTTTGCTAACAGGAAGTTGTACTGGGTGAGCGGAGCCCAGGTGATACAGTGCTGGATGGATGGAACCAACAGTTCTCTCAAAGTGATTTACACAAAGAGAGTTATAACGGGCCTTATAACGGCTCTCGCTGTAGACAGTCAGGCAGAGAGACTGTACTTGGTTGATAACAATGGCCACCTTGTGCAGACGGACATGGATGGTTTGCATCGTGGGGATCAGTGGCTGAATAATAGCGTTAACTCGATGGCTGTATACAAGGTATTCATTTGTGTGTTTTATAGAGGCCAATTTAGTGTACCCTATATTCCTTAATACATATCTCCAGGGGCCTTTTCCTAAGGGGCATTTTATGTGTCAAAAGGATTTTATTGTTAAAAAGACAAATAAGAAAAACATAATTATTTGACTTTCGTAGATCATTATGCAAATACTTGAGTCAAAGATTAATGTCAAGAATGAATTTGCATTTAGTGTTAATAAGGCACAGAAGTTTGTTACTGTGAAACAATTTATTTTCGTCAGCACAAAATTTTGGACTATTTCGTCAGCACTTAAATTCGTCAATTTCTGATGTTGTAAAAAAATAAATAAAAAAAATATTATGTGCGACAGTCAATATCCGATTTGTTTGTAATACATGCGGTAGCGACAAATCATGATGGAGAAAGGGGGAGGACCCTTGAGAGTCACTTGCAGGAGGTGGTCCCTGTTTATATCACATTTCAATTAACTAGTTTAACAATTAACTAGTTTTTTATAATTTGGTGATAGTAACTGGTCCGTAT
>VMBQ01005224.1:0-33364 GCA_007657795.1 Dreissena rostriformis
CGTTTTCAATAACAAACTGAAACATGCAGTAGTGAAAACAACCTTTTTTAATACGTACTGAAACATGTAATTGTGAACATAGCCTTTTCATATACATACTGAAACATGTAATATTGAAGACAACCTTTTCAATTTCATGCTGGAACATGTAATAGTGAATAATGCCTTTTAAAATGCATACATTAATGTACTTGAACATATACTAGTGGACACAACCTTTTCAAATACATACTGAACATGTACGAGTGATAACTGCCGTTTACAAATACATACTGAACATGTAAGAGTGATAACTGCCGTTTACAAATACATACTGAAACACGTAAGAGTGATAACTGCCTTTTTCAAATGCATACTGAAACGTGTTAAAGTGAATACAGCCTTTTACAAATACATACTGAACATGTAATAGTGAATACAGCCGTTTACAAATACATACTGAAACATGTTAAAGTGAATACAGCCTTTTAAAAATACATACAGAACATGAAATAGTGAATACAGCCTTTTACAAATGCATACTGAAACATGTTAAAGTGAATACAGCCTTTTACAAATACATACAGAACATGAAATAGTGAATACAGCCTTTTAAAAATACATACTGAACATGTACTAGTGAATTCAGCCTTTAACAAATACATACTGAACATGTAAAAGTGAATACAGCCTTTTACAAATACATACAGAACATGTTAAAGTGAATACAGCCTTTTACAAATACATACAGAACATGTTATAGTGAATACAACCTTTTACAAATACATACTGAACATGTAATAGTGAATACAGCCTTTTACAAATACATACTGAAACATGTAAGAGTGATAACTGCCTTTTACAAATACATACTGAAACATGTTAGAGAAATGACAGCCTTTTACAAATGTATACTCAGGGACATATAGTTGTATATGTCCCTGGTATACTGAAACATGTAATATTGAAGACAACCTTTTCAATTTCATGCTGGAACATGTAATAGTGAATACAGCCTTTTAAAATGCATACATGTTTGTACTTGAACGTATACACGTGAACACAACCTTTTCAAAGACATACTGAACATGTAATAGTGGACACAACCTTTAACAAATACATGCTGAAACATGTATGAGTGATAACAGCCTTTTACAAATTTATACTGAAACATGTAAGAGTGATAACTGCCTTTTACAAATACATACTGAACATGTTATAATGAATACAGCTTTTTACAAATACATACTTAAACCTGTTAAAGTGAATACAGCCTTTTACAAATGCATACTGAAACATGTTAAAGTGAATACAGCCTTTTACAAATACATACTGAACATGTAATAGTGAAGACAGCCTTTTACAAATACATACTGAAACATGTAAGAGTGATAACTGCCTTTTACAAATGCATACTGGAACATCTTAAAGTGAATACAGCCTTTTACAAATACATACTGAACATGTAATAGTGAATACAGCCTTTTACAAATACATACTGAAACATGTCAGAGTGATAACAGCCTTTTACAAATACATACTGAAACATTTAAGAGTGATAACTGCCTTTTACAAATACATATTGAAACATGTAAGAGTGATAACTTCTTTTTACAAATGCATACTGGAACATGTTAAAGTGAATGCAGCCTTTTACAAATACTTACTGAACATGTAATAGTGAATACAGCCTTTTACAAATACATACTGAAACATGTAAGAGTGATAACTGCCTTTAACAAATACGTACTGAATCATGTAAGAGTGATAACAGCCTTTTACAAATACATACTGAAACATGTCATAGTAAATATAGCCTTTTACAAATACATACTGAAACATGTAAGAGTGAATACAGCTTTTTACAAATACATACTGAACATGTAATAGTGAATACAGACTTTGACAAATGCATACTGAAACATGTAAGAGTGATAACTGCCTTTTACAAATGCATATTGAAACATGTTAAAGTGAATACAGCCTTTTACAAATACATGCAGAACATGTAATAGCGAATACAGCCTTTTACAAATACATACTGAAACATGTAAGAGTGATAACTGCCTTTTACAAATTCATACTGAACCATGTAATAGTTATAACAGTCTTTTCAAATACATACAGAAACATGTTATACTGAAAACAGCCTTTTAGAATACACACTATAAAATGTCATAGTAAATATAAATTTATATGATTTTTGTTTAAATATTATCAATATTGAATGTTATTACTATACACAGCATTGATTTCATTGCTGCCTTGCGATAATGTGGTCATTTAATACTCAATTAATGTAAATGCCATTAACTGTGAGAATTGATCCAGCCTGAATGATGCGAGCAAACGATACCAGTAATTCAACTCTATTTGCAGCTACTTTATATAGGGTGAATTTCATCCTGTTATATATATTTTTTATGAACTATTGTGTTAATGGTGTTTTGTGTAAGCAGAGAGAAAAGAGTAATGATCAGTGAGCCATAAGGTACTCTTACGCACCCTTTACGAATAAATGAGCAACGTTCTGGAAAAACTGGGTTTAATGCATGTGCGTTAAGTGTCGTCCAAGATCAGCCTGTGTAGTCTTCACAGGCTAAGTAGGAAAAACACGTTCTGCATAGGCTGGGTTTTCGTTTACAAGAGGCTTCCTTAAAACAAAAATTTCATAAAACCGGATTCACACAGGCTAATCAGGGAAGTCACTTTCAGCCTTAACTATATTTTCGCTAAGAAGAGACTTCTTTTAAACAAAAAAGACTATACAAGAAGCAAGGGTCGTCTCTGATTAGGCTGATGATGTGTGGACAGGCTAATCTGGGACAACACTTTACGCACATGCATTAAGCCCATTTTCCCAGCTCAAGCTCAATTATTTTCTTTTTACAGGATACACTTAACAAGGCTTTACTTAGTAGACCATAATTGTTTTTTTTTTTTCATTTTTGTAGTACTGGTATATAGCAATGTATTATAACTAACACATGGACATTGTTTGAATGAACCCTTTAACTCTATCATTTTGTTTGTGGTATACACACGTAACTGAGATTAATAATTTCTATCACCATGGTAGCCATACAATAATGGCTGTAATTGCGGTTGTCAATTAATTTATGTATTTTGTGTTACCATTAGTATGACGGTTTGTGGACAAACAGAATAGGAAAAGCAGCAGATTGTATTACGTATTCATAGCAATGTAAGTCACCCACTAACTATAATAATATTGAAGTGATAGTGGGTTTTAAAGGTGCCATACCCACATACTCAGGAACCGTATTGCAGTACGCACAGGCTAATCAGGGACAACAATTGTATGGTATTTTTCGATTAAAGGAAGTCTTTTCTTACCGAAAATCCTGTAAATGCGAAAATTTTCGTCTCTGCAATAATCATGGTTGTTAAGAGACTATACTCATGATGTCTACACAGGCTAATCTGGGATGATACCTTACACACATGCATTAAGCCCCATTTTCCCAGAACAGGCTCAAATATGTCCTTTTGTGTTTCTAAATCGTAGGAAGAGGGATTCTCCACTGTGACAACTGATCAAGCGGGTAGTTCAATATGTGGCGTGTTCTGAGAAAACTGGGCAAAATGCTTGTGCTTAAATTGTCATCCCAGATTAGCCTGTGCAGTTCGCACAGGCAAATCAGGGACGACAATTTCCGCTTTTATGGAATTTTTCGTTTTCTTAGCGAAAATCCAGTTTAGGCGGAAAGTGTCGTCCCGGATTAGCCTGTGCGGACTGCACAGGCTAATCTGGGATGACACTTTACGCACGAGCATTTTGCCCAGTTTTCTCAGAACACGACACATATTAGATTTTACATGTATATAAAACTAATCATGTCAATAAAGGAAAATGTCCTTTATTTGTGTTTCCAAATATGTTATTGCACCAGAGTTTTCTATCACATTTTTCATCTGCCCATTGATCCATTTATAGTATGGAACGAAATGATGATCAATATGACCTGCACATGTGGTATTGGTAATATTTTCTGCCGCTCGGTGCCTCTCTGAATGCGATGTAAAATAGATGTAAAAATCACAGTTTGGATGAATCTATTGAATTCAAGCCCAATGGTGTATGCTAACTCCGCAGCTTTTCGTGTCGATATCAGTTCCACTAATTGTAATTATAAAATGTGGTGATTGTTAATGGCATTGCCTGCGAGTAGAGTGGTCATTGATTTTGAATTTATTTCATGGGTTAATTGATATAATTGCTATAAATTGGTAGCATTCTTGTATCAATATTGGAATATTCTTACGAGTTGCAGCTTATGTATGCATTGAAAGTATTGACAGAAGGCTGATTAATACAATCTGTAGCTTTTCCTGATCTGTGTGTCAACAAACCATTATACTAATATTACCACAAATACATTAACTTATTGACAACTGCAAAACATATATCGTCTGGTTACCTTGGTGACACAAATAATTAATCTTAATTATGTGCGTAAACCACAAAAAACATGAAACAGTACAATGGTTCAGTCAAACAATACCAATGTTTGCAATTATTTATTATACATTGATGATATATACTATAGAATGAGAGATTATCTATAAACTATTGAGTGCAAAAGTATAACCTGGTTCAGTGTATGACATGCTGTCAACAGAAAATCATATAGCCAAGCTCTAGGAAAACTGGGCTTAATGCATGTGCGTAGAGCGTCGTCACAGATTAGCCAGTCCAGTCTGCACAGGCTAATCAGGGACAACTTATTCAGCAGATACATGTACAATGTATGGCAATGGTGCCTTTAATATAAAACTTATCACAGGGAAAATGTTCTTTATTTGTGTTTCCAAATATGTTATTGTACCAGTGCTTCCTAACACTTTTTTCATGTCCATTGATCCCTTTATTTTATGGAACGAAATGATGATAAACTTCAACTGCACATGCGGTATTGGAAAAAAATTCTGCCGCTCGCAAAGTTCTCAGAATACGATGTAAAATTCACGGTTTGGATGAATGTATTGAATTCAGCCCAATGGTGTATGCTTACTCGACAGCTTTTTGTGTGAAAGTCAGCCCTTTTGTCGATATCAGTTCCAATGTAATTATTGAAAAGTTGCGTTTGTTAATGGCACCGCTAGCAACTAGAGTGGTCACTGCTGGGGAATTTATTTAGTGGGTTAATTGCTATAATTGCTATAAATTGGAAGCACGGCTTTATAAACATTGGAATAGGCTACCAAGATACAGCTTATATGTAAATTGTAAGTATTGTTTGAAAGTTTTATATTTCAAGTTGTTTTAAATATTTATTTTATATCAAATTGCTTTAAATATTCGTTATTTTAACATGTTTTGGCTGTTGTTGTTTTTCAAAGATGTTGAATGTAAGAATAACAACATAATTTCTCCTCTTACAAGATTAGGTAAGAGTTTGTGTTTTCATGTTTGTATACTTTTAATATGCACGAAAAAATCTGTATCTCGGATAAATTGTGAGGCATAAAGTGTGCACTTCTATGTCTGTATGTTTTGTCCCAAAATTGTGTGGACTCAACACTTTATTGAAAGGTCCTCATTTGGTCGAACTTAAATAGATAAACAAATCACATATTTAGGAGAACATAAAAACTAACTGTGAACAGTTTTTTTTTGCAAAGTATGGCAATTTTATTATTTTTCCACCATTTATTCTTGATTAAAAATACTTTATCAAAATGTGTTAGATCTAACCAAAAATCTATCTTTATATACATTATGCCTCTACAAACTTTGAAAGTGGAAAGCATTAAGCTTGCAGTGGGTCTAACCATACAAACAATGGTCACAATTTTACCCAACTGGTGGGTCACATATTTCCCTGGTATATATTTTAGTAAAAATACAAAAAATCTCCTTAACTATTAAGTTGTATGGGAACTTAGAGACATTTGGTCTTAATCATTATTAAGTGTTCCTGTTTTATCAAAGTTTGCCACTGGGATCAGAACTTGCCAAGCCCCTGAGTCCGCACAGGCTAATCAGGGACAACACTTTCCGCTTTTATTGTATTTTATGTTTAAAGGAGTACTCTTCTTGACAAAAATCAAGTTAAGGTGGAAAGTGTCATTCCTGATTAGCCTGTTTGGACTGCACAGGCTTATCTTGGACGACAATTAACACACATGCATTTAACCCCCTTTTCACAGAACGAGGCTCATTTAGACTTTTATAGAAAAATGACTTTCTGAAACCACAAGACCCAGAGCTTTCGTAATTAGTTTGTAACAGAATATAGTGTTCTTCTACCATATGTTCTCAAGTTGACTATATGGTTAAAATTGGCTATGTCCTGATGGTAATTTTGTTTCCTCATTAAACACATTTAAACAATTTCCCAGCTAAAATTACCCCAATATCCCATTGTAAATTCGGGAATTAACCCTTTGAGCGCTGGAACCGGATTTTGAAGGCCTTTGCAAACAGTTTGGATCCAGATGAGACGCCACAGAACGTGGCGTCTCATCAGGATCCAAACTGTTTGCTATTCTGATAGTATTCTTTGAAAAAAATCAAAGAAAATGCTAATTTTAGACGACATTTTAGCAGACGACAAATTTCCCAGCATGCAAAGAATTAAGGTCCATAAGGGCACTCTTGTTAACTAAACATATAACATGACCACCAGGAGGCTAGGCAGTTTTCCTTTAAAGGGGAAATTGCTTTAATAGTGCAACATCTCTAAAAGTCTCTAAAATTGTTAACTCTCTAGAAGTCATATTTTGCCCCATCATCACAAAACATAACATTTGTTCCAATAATATCTTGGCTGGATGGTTACAGAAACATCACTTAAAGCCCCATTAACACTAAAAATCAACGAATATTTGGTAAAATATTTTGTAAAGTAAAGTTAACCCATAAAAAATCAGTGTTTCTTACAGCAATAGCCAAAATTTCAACACTAGATGTGGTCTGGTAACATAGATTTAACAAGATACAAAATGCTCTTTTTTTGTGGTACAATATATTCCGTTTTAATTTCTTGCAACGATATCTTTTCATATGACACATTAGAACACTAACATGGTACATGAACATGTGTTGGATATATTGTTAGGAGTAATGAAGGACCTTTGGCCCTTTTGTTTAACTCGCAAGAAATAATCACTATTGGGGAGACTGCATGTCACACTTAAATTCTGTGTACCTGGCTCATAGGTCAAGGTCACACTTAACCCTTTGCATGCTGGGAAATTTGTCGTCTGCTAAAATGTCGTCTGCTGAATTTCTTAAATTAGCATTTTCTTCGATTTTTTTTTCAAAGAATACTATTAGAATAGCAAACAGTTTGGATCCTGATGAGACGCCACGTTCTGTGGCGTCTCATCTGGATCCAAACTGTTTGCAAAGGCCTTCAAAATTCGGTTCCAGCACTGAAAGAGTTATTGGTCAAAAGACAAATCTTGCATAATAGTCATCTACTACATCAATGCTTTTTTTTCTCATTTATTTTACCATGTTTGACATTTACATAGACACCAGTTACATTTGCATTCATAAAACATTGGTTATATTACAGATAATATAATAATATATGGCACATGGTACTACATCAATGCTAATCACTCATTTTTTTATGTTTTCCACATTGTTGAAACAAGCAGGCATAATTGATGTTTTGTGCTTTGATTCAGTAGGTTACTCTCATCATTAGTCAAGCTGTGCAGACCGAAGAGGCCCATAAACAGTGAAACTTTTGGGGCCCCATGTCCCAGACCCCTAGTCGGCCCAGTGCCCACTAGAACGCCAGTGCCCAGTCGATTTCAATCGTTTAAATTAGAGTACCAGTGCCAAGGCTGTTAAGACATCAAATGTGACAATGTCATTTTATAGGCTTTGTCAAGTCATTAGATTAGGCTAAGTAAGTAAGTAGACTAAATATTTCGTCGCGGCCTCATGGGGCCCCTAAAAGTCGCGGGGCCCATAGGCAGTTGTCTACTCTGCCTAATGGGTAATCGACTGGACTGTCACGGTGCAGAATGTTATAATCAATGTTAAATGACAATTTAAAGCAAAACCCATCCAAATGATTGTTCTAGTTTTGAGTTGTTATAATGTTAATTATAAGGGCTTTTAGGCAAAAGTGCAAAATATTGCCCCCTCTACTTTGAAAAAACAATTTGACTGTCCCCCAAATTTAACTATAATTTAAAAAAAAACGTTGAATAAAATATATTGCTGTCCCAGATCCTGCACAGGCTCATCTGGGACGACACTTTATGCACATGCATTTAACTCACTTTTCACAGAGCGAGGTTCAATTAAACTTGCAGGCACATTTCCCTATGATGTGAAGTTTTGATTGAGCAATGTTTACAATGTTATTCTATGGTTAAAATAACAAACAAGTTTTGCCCCTTTTTCATTCTATCAGACCATAAACAATCCAAGTTAGAACTTACACAAACTGCATATTTTAAACACTTTCTTATTAAAACCTGTTGATTTATATAAATCCAGATACACACTTGTAATTTTAGTATTTTTCGGTTTCACATCTGTTTTTTTTTCTTGTTTGATCATAATGTATGTATATACTATATTTTTGGATTCTATGAACAATTTATGGTAACAAATTCTCACTTTGCCAATCAGTGAACAGCTGATGTCTTTAACCCTTTGCGTGCTGGGAAATTTGTCGTCTGCTTAAATGTCGTCTGCTGAATTTCTAAAATTAGCATTTTCTTGGATTTGTGCCAAAGAATACTATCAAAATAGCAAACAGTTTGGATCCTGATGAGACGCCACGTTCTGTGGCGTCTCATCTGGATCCAAACTGTTTGCAAAGGCCTTCAAAATCCGGTTCCAGCGCTCAAAGGGTTAAACATGATTTTAAAAATTGCATTTGCGTAAAGTGTCGTCCCACATTAGCCTGTGCAGTCTGCATCGTATATTTAGGGACAACACTATGTAATTTTGCCTTGAAAGGAAGTCTTTTCTAAACAAAAATAATAGTCTAAATGGTTTTTTGATTTAATTCCTGTAAATGAGGTTTGTAAATGATAGCTCTTCAGAGAGTAATCTATTTTCGAACTCCATTGCTTGAATCTCGTCTGCAAATTAAATTATAATATATTGTTTGAAGAGAAGTTGAAATTTTAAAGCTTTTTCAAAATGTTGAAGAGTAAGAATCGGTTGCTGAATACAGGACCTGGTTCTAATCTTAAAAGTGGCTCGAGAGTGTCTCCACAACACATCTGACACAGATGGGCTTTAAGTTTAACAAATAAAAGGGTTTCCAAATATTCTATTCGATCATTGGGCAGTCACTTTTATGTTGTAGTTGAGAAATGCACCCACAGGCTGGTCGCAATTATCAGAAGTAGTTATGGGAATGATGTTAACATCAATGAAAATTAGATCTTTGTTGTGATAATATTGATTCCCTTTTATTGCTGCTTCCAGCCGGATTAATTTCTATCTAATTCTTATTTCTATGAATTTCTATCCATTACTTAGTTCTGTCCATTACTAATTTTTATCCATTATTAATTCCAACCCTATACTAATTTATATCCATCACTTATTTATATCCTATACTAATTTATATCCATTATTTATTTCTATCATATACTAATTTATATCCATTACTTATTTCTATCCTATACTAATTTATATCCATAACTAATTTCTAACCATAACTAATTCCTATCCATGGCTAATGTCTATCCATTACTAATCTATATCCATTATTTATTTCTATCCTATACTAATTTATATCCATTACTTATGTCTATCCTTTACTAATTTATATCCATTACTAATTTCTAACCATTACTAATTCCTATCCATGGCTAATGTCTATCCATTACTAATTTCTATTCATTAGTAATTTCTATCCATTATTGTATAATTTCTAAAGTTTTAACCATCACTTATTTCTATCCATTACTAATTTCTATCCATTACTAATTTCTATCCATTACTAATTTCTATCCATTACTAATTTCTATCCATCACTAATTTCTATCCATCACTAATTTATATCCATTACTAATTTCTACCCATTAGCAATATATATCCATTACTTATTTCTACCCATTACTAATTTATATCCATTGGAAATTTCTAATCATTACTAATTTATATCCATTGGTAATTTCTAATCATTACTAATTTATATCCATTGGTAAATTTATATCATACACTGCATAATTTATATCCATTACTTATTTCTACCTTACTTTTAATTACGAAGTTCTACCCATTACTAATTTCTATCCATAGCAAATTTATATTATATACTAATTTATATCCATGACTAGTTTCTACCTTACTTTTAATTACGAATTTCTACCCATTACTAATTTCTATCCATTACAAATTTCTATCATATACTAATTTATATCCATTACTAATTTCTATCCATTACAAATTTCTATCATATACTAATTTATATCCATTACTAATTTCTATCCATAAAATGTTCTATCCAATACTAATTTCTATCAATTACTAATTTCTACCCATTACTAATTTATATCCATTACAAATGTATATCATAAGACATATACTAATTTATACCATTACTAATTTCTACTTTACTTTTAATTACAAATTTCTACCCTTTACGAATTTCTACTCATTACTAATTTTTAAACATTACTTATTTCTACCGTTTACTAATTTCGATTCATTTCTAATTTCTACCGTTTACTAATTTCTACCGTTTACTAATTTCGATTCATTACTAATTTCTACCGTTTACTTATTTCTACCGTTTACTAATTTCGATTCATTACTAATTTCTACCGTTTACTTATTTCGATTCATTACTAATGTATAACCAAAGACCACTTTTTACAGGTGATTAATGACAGTGATCCAGTTTGTATTATCAGATTTATTGAACATTGTAATTCAAAACTCGCTAATATTTGTAATTATTCAAATGGGCATAAATGACGAATCCGGGTCGTTTCGCCCTAAATCCTGTTCGCCCCCGAGTCGTTTCGCCCTGATTCCCCTTCGCCCTGGGTCGTTTCGCCCTAATTGCCGGGTCGTTTCGCCCTAGTTTTTATACGGATTTATCTTTAGCTTGTTACAACTAGAGTATTATTTTTTTAATACAGTATTATGTTATCTTTATTACTGTTTCTTTTGTCTTTTGCTTCAGGTATATCGCAGGGCAACAGATAAGGTTCATTTTATCGTTTTTACGATTTTTATTTGACAGAAAACGAATTGAAATTAAAATTCAATCGTACAGAAATTGATTTTGAAAATGGAAAACGAATTGAAATCGATTCTTCGTCGTTTTATTTTTTTCTGTTTTCCGCCGTGGTTAATTATGATTAGTGTATTGTAACATTGAGTGCGACCGTAATATTTTAGTTAGTTCATATAAAAACCGTTTTGGGCCGGTGTCAATATAAAAACGTGACTTCCGCGAAAATAAGTTCGGGAAAATGTTCTCTGTCAAAAGCGGACGGTAAGGAAACTTTAATTAACGGCGTGCGTGCCCAAAAAAACTAATTGTAACAAAAAGCTTGCAGTGAAAACTAATTGACCCAAAATCTTATCTGTTGCAATGCTAGATAATGCTTACATAAGAATTAAATAAGGGCGAAACAACCCACTTGTAAGGGCGAAACGACCCGGGGCGAAACGACCCGGGGTGACAGAGGGCGAACGGGATTTAGGGCGAAACGACCTGAGACCGTTGTTGTCCCCACACAGTCAGTACACTACTTTACCCCACCCATTTTCAAACAGTGGACTTTCATTTTTAATGACGCTCTGCATGCTCGCTGTTATTTCGGCATACTCATGCATGAACAAACATAATACATTTGAATACCTGTCTTTCCTGGTTGATATCTTTCTATTTTCTTTTCCGTTGAATCGAAGGTTTTTCGTTGAATCGGAGGTTTTTCGTTGGATGTTTACGTTTATTCGCACACGTTTTTTTGTTAGATCCGGTTCTCCGAGCGCATGCGCGACAGTTTCGCTTTTTAGTTTTTATTGTTTTACAAGTGTTTACCATCGTTTATTGTTATAGATGTCTTTATTATGACAAATTAAGACAAAATAACATATTTAATTATTTAGTTTTGGACTTTTATTTAAAAATTATTTCGAAGAATCATGTACGAAACTGTGAGTTGAAATGCAGCGCCACCTATTTCGATATTCTGCAGGGGAGTTAATAAGGCACCTGCAGATTTTTAGCGATTTTACTGTAAAAGTTATTTACTTTTTCTTTCATATTTTGAGCGGTTTAAACCACCCGGCTCGGTTATCATCAAATTTAACTCTTATAAATATACAACGTTGGGTTGACGTTGGTACAACGTTGATAACTAACGTTTTATTGATGTTAGAAATTTAACGTTGTACCAACGTTGGCATTTGGTTGATAACCAGCCAACCAAAATCCGACTATAATCTGACGTTGTATTGACGACGCATGTTTGCTGGGNCTATGTATGGAAACCTTTGTCTCTGGACTATGTATGGAGACCTATGTCTCGGACTATGTATGGAGACCTATGTCTCGGACTATGTATGGAGACCTATGCCTCAAGACTATGTATGGAGACCTATGTCTCGGGACTATGTATGGAGACCTATGTCTCGGACTTTGTATGGAGACCTATGTCTCGAGACTATGTATGGAGACCTATGTCTCGGACTATGTATGGAGGCCTATGTCTCGGGACTATGTATGGAACCTATGTCTCGGGACTATGTATGGAGACCTATGTATCGTAACACGTCGAAATGACTGTGTCTGTGTGACTCGATACCCTAGGTATGGAGCCTTATAGTGTTTGTAGGAAGGTATGTGACTTATATATCAACTATTAGCGACCCGGGCTGCTGAGGGATAGGAATCCAACTTCAAGGCTGTCAGAACATTTGAAGAGGATAGCCAGTCTCTATATGCCCAAAGTCCCTAATGTATGTTAATAATATTATTTAATTACCTATTTCAAGCGATGTTAACTCGACGAAGTTGGGAGCAGAGCTGACTGTTCATAGGGAAAACGCGCGCTTTTATACTTTCTGCTCATGCAGCGTTACTCGGACATTTCCATAGTGACACTGTTGAGATCTACGTAATAGTGGTTTGACTTAATTATATAACATACTAATGAGGCTCCGGTCTTTATCAACACAATACACATTATTTTATTTAACAAATGGATATAAAAACAACACATACAGATACTTTTCAAAGTGTATATTTCAATAATAAATAAAACCTCGGCCATGCTTACCGGAAATCTAAGGACGCTTTTTATATATTAACTAAAAGGAACAAAGTACCCAAAGAAAAACAAACAGAAGTAAAATAAAACGGTGTGAGGGTAAAAATCGCCACAGTAGAAGTATGACAGGCTTAAGCAAATATTTACTTACAGAACTATTTTCTTTTACAATGTAAAAAAAAACACATTGATTGTTTTTAATCTCCTTGATAAATTATGTATCCCTTTATAATTCTAGATTTCACATCGTTGATTTGTTGTTTTTTCTTTCCGGCATGCTTAACCCATTTATGCCTAGCGTCTAGAAAAAAGGCCTTGGCAAACAGCGTAGACCCAGATGAGACGCCGCATGATGCGGCGTCTCATCAGGGTCTGCGCTGTTTGCTTAAAGGAATTTCTGTAAGAAATAGGAATTTCTGTAAGAAATATTCTAAATATAGAAATAATTATACTAGACATCCCTAATTTAAGAAATAAATTGATCCAATTTAGAAGGATGGGAGGGTCCACTTGGCGTAAATGGGTTAAACCTACCAGCTGAATGATGCTCAATATAGAATCTGAATTGTTATTGCCTTATATCTATACAGGCCCATCAGTCTCCCAGTTTGTGAGCCCCGCTCTAGGAAAACTGGACTTAATACATATGCGTAAAGTGTTGTCCCAAATTAGCCTGTGGAGACTTTCCACTTTTAAGGTATTTTTCGTTTAAAGGAAGTTCCTTTAAAAAAAAATCCAGTCGAGGTGGAAAGTGCCGTCCCTTATTAGTCTGTGCAGATCGCACAGACTTATCTTCGACGTCACTTTACGCACATGCATTAAACCCCGTTTTCCCATAAAGTGACTCAATCTAAATTGTTATGGCCTTATGTCTGTACAAGCCCATCACTCTATCACATGGGATGGTCATTTATTACAGTCCACCATTCATTCATCTGAATACACTGCACGCTTGTTTTATTGTTTCGATATCGGTCCCTAGATGGAATTCCAATCCATGGAATTGTTAAGCTGGCATTTCATGTCATGCTTTTCTGATCTAATTTTGTGACGCAAATGTATATAATTATGCAAATCAGCTATGCAAAAGAAATATGTGTCCTGTTCTGAGAAAACTGGGTTTAATGCATGTTCGTAAAGTGTCGTCCCAGATTAGCCTGTGCAGTCCGCACAGGCTTATCCGGGACGACACTTTCCACCTAAACTGGATTTTCGCTAAGAAGAGACATCATTTAAACAAAAAAATCCATAAAAGCGGAAATTTTCGTCCCTGATTAGCCTGTGCGTACTGCACAGGTTAATCTGGGACGACACTTTACGCACAAGCATTATGCCCAGTTTTCTCAGAACACGACACAAATAATCAATGCTGTTGAACTACATCACTGTGACATAACTTTGTAGCTATGCTCTAAGCATATCTGATTTATCAATTGACGTTCACAATCTTTTCTGGTTCGTTATTATAACTTATTTTCAAACTCATATACCCTGGCAATTGTAATATTTATCCATTTTTGAGTCACATTCTGAGAAAACTGGGCATAATGCATGTGAGTAACATGTCGTCCCAGATTAGCCTGTGAAATTCCGCCTAAACTGGATTTTCACTAAGAAAGGAACTTCATTTTAACGAAAAATGTCATAAAAGCGGAAAGTGTCATCCCTGATTAGCCTGTGCAGACTTTACAATGTATTGATATAGCACCACACTTTACGCTCATGCATTTAGCACCGTTTTCCCAGAATGAGGCACATATTTTGAACATACTAATTCAGGCTTTAATTGATTGATGTGAACTTAGTGTTTTAAAAAGGATGAGTATAGACAACCTCCGAGACAATCCAAAGGGACATTTGAGTTGTGTTCTGAGAAAACTGGGCAAAATGCTTGTGCGTAAATTGTCATCCCAGATTAGCATGTGCAGTCCGCACAGGCTAATCTGGGATGACAATTTCCGCTTTTATGGAATTTTTCGTTAAAATGATGTCTCTTCTTAGCGAAAATCCAGTTTAGGCGGAAAGTGTCGTCCCTGATTAGCCTGTGCGGACTCTCAGAACGCGACACATTTATGAGATATTGGGACACCCGAGAGAGATAATGGGACCCCAATTGTAGGATTATTAGATTAACCCTTTGCATGCTGGGAAATTTGTCGTCTGCTAAAATGTCGTGTGCTGAATTTTTAAAATTAGCATTTTCTTTGATTTTTTTTTCAAAGAATACTATCAGAATAGCAAACAGTTTAGATCCTGATGAGACGCCATAAAACGTGGCGTCTCATCTGGATCCAAACTGTTTGCAAAGGCCTTCAAAATTCGGTTCCAGCACTGAAAGAGTTAATGCTTAAGGTAGATGCAGCTCTTACAAACACAATGATTTTTATCTTTTTTGAATTCTTCCCTGCTGCTGTTTTACTCTTTCAAAACGTTGAAGAAAGAAAATATATTTAGGTCGCGCTTTGGGAAAACAAGGCTAAAAGCATGTGCTAAAGTGTCTTTCTAGATAAACCTGTGCAGTACACAGAGGCTAATATGTGATGACTCTTTCACATTGTATGGATTTTTTTTAAGGGAAGTCTTTTCTTAATGAAAATCCAGTTAAGAAGGCAATTGTTGTCCCTGTTTAGCTTGTGCGGACTGCACAGGCTTATCTGGGAAGACACTTTACGCACATGCATTAAGCCCTTTTTACAGAGCGCAACTGATATTAACGGCAGCCCACATGATCAAATGGATGACACAGAAATTAAGCTTTTACACAGACAGCATTTAGTATCATATATAGTAATTTGTCTTCACACTGGGGCCAGAATTTAGGGGTCCCAAGTTTGATACCCCGATAAATCCTTACCTTCTAGCTCGTATTTACCATTCGATGTTCTCTTTGCTGATTATAAGGCTTTGTATGGCTTGTTCAGGAAATTCAGTACTGAAAATTCTCTTGTATAAGAAGCCACAATGTAAGACTTATACACTTTAAAATCCACATCCTATTTTTTGAAATGCAAATTTCCTATTTGTTTCTCAATGCAAAAAGCGTCAAACTTCGAAAATTTAAAACTTAAATTTTGCGAAGCAGAAACGTTAAAACGCTTAATGCACAGAACTTTATTGAAGTGTTCAGAAGTCGCGGTATAAAAACTGTTGTTTCCAGAGGAGTTAACTAGGTTTTTATTTTATTTATTTTATTTTTACAAAATAGTCTTAAGATATATTTTGTTAATATGTCCGCATATAAAAAAACACATACTTTTTTTATGAAACGAGTGTGACTTATGTGCAAGAAATTAGGGTTCAGAAAGAAAAAATGTTTTGGTTTCCATCCTTCATATGCCTTAATAATTGCCCATGAATCATTTTCTAAAGAACAAATCTTCTGAGTCTGTATAATTTCCACCAAAGTCAATTTTATCCGATTGTGTTTGTCTTCTGCCATAAAACAAGGAAATTGTTATTGCACCAGATTTCTCGTAGAAGCGTGTTTTCATTTGATATATGGATCATTTGTGGGAATTGATGTGGTCTTCATTTGAAAGTTTATTGGGGGAAAAATTGTCTTCAGAAACAGGCTTTGTACAATAATTGCACTTTTCTAGTGAGTTTTCTTTTGATTTGAGCCTTGCTCTGTGAAAAGGGGGTTTAACCGTTTGAGCGCTGGAACCGGATTTTGAAGGCCTTTGCAAACAGTTTGGATCCAGATGAGACGCCACAGAACGTTGCGTCTCATCAGGATCCAAACTGTTTGCTATTCTGATAGTATTCTTTGAAAAAAAAACGAAGAAAATGCTAATTTTAGAAATTCAGCAGACAACATTTTAACAGACGACAAATTTCCCAGCATGCAAAGGGTTAATGTGTGTGGGTAAAGTGTCATCCCACATTAGCCAGTGTGCAGTCCGGCACAAAAGTTTCTGGCTAAACTGGATTTTCGTCAAGAAAAATACAATAAGAGCGGAAAGTGTTGTCCCAGATTGGCCTGTGCAGACTGCACCGGCTTATGTGGGACAAAACTTTACCCACACACATTAAACCCCCTTTTCACAGAAAAAGGCTCATTTTCAATCAAAGATACTGTTTAGAGGAAGATTCTAAAGTAGTGTCAATAACAGAGAGATATTGTAAGATTAATGTATTTAGTCAACGTTGTTCAATACATTATTTAAGAGTTAAAATACACTTGCATAAATAAAGCATGACAGCATAAATGTACAGCAGTAAGATTGCATAAAGCTTTTGATTTGATTAACAAACAGAGAAGCAAAGAAATGTGATTTTTTTCTTTTCAATCATAACAAGTAACCCATAGGAGTATACACATACGACCCTATAAATGATCAATTCAATTGGTGGAGTATATCAGAATAACTTAAAGAATAACATAAATGTTCAGATATCGTCGTGGGAAATTAAAACTGAATACATTGTCCCACAAAAAAATAAAAACGAGCATTTTGTATCTGGTTAAATCTATTTTACCAGACCACATCTAGCGTTAAAAATTTTGCTATTGCTATTTGGAACACTGATTTTGTTTGGGTTAATTTTATTTTTACGAAATATTGGTTGATTTTGAGTGTTAATGGGGCTTTAAGTCTTCCTTAGAGCAAACATACTACTGTGAAATCAATTTGTGGGATTTCATTGATTTCATTGGTTGACCAATCCATGAATTTCAAAAAAAACACTGGAAAATGACATGACAACGACACTGCATGCAAATAACTATTTTTTCCAAAATCACATATCCATAAATGAACTTGTCCACGAAATTCACTTTTTTGAAAACCCCAGAAATGTCATGGCAACAAATATAACTGATTTAACAGTATCCATAGGCAGGATCACATACTATTGTATGTCAGGGTCACATTATTACAGTGCATGTTTATTTTCCCCATAGAGTTGATAGAAGGTACTATTTCATTAAGTATTTACTGAGATATGTTCCTGACTAGCTGCCTAGGCTTCATTGCATCTCCCGCATAACTTCTTCCAGGGGACACTTAGTACTAGGGCTGCTGCAAAATCAAAAGCCCATCAAATTGGTATACCATTGCAAACAATTATGGAAACGTAAGGCTGGTCTAACACAAACAACTTTGCAAAGTTCTATAATAAATGTATTGAAGAGCCTATGCATTTCGACGGCTTAACGGAAAACTGTTGTATCTCCTTATTTATTTAATATGAGTTACAACAGTCTTCCGTTCACCCCTCGAATTTTCTGTCATCCATTCCTGTTTGAGTAAGTTCATATGACAGTATTGACATATTATGTGTATGTATTTTTGCTAGATTGTCCATGTCAAAATACAGCTGCAGATGATACAAATCACTGTATGTATTTCACATAATCATGGGTACTTGGTTATATTTTGTAGTACAAATAGAAAATGATTGCCAGCAAATGAGTTGTTATGCTTTATACACCTTATACAACAGAATGTTTGAGGAATTCTCTAAAATCTTGTGTGGGGTCCATTAAGGGAGTTATGCAGGAGATGAGATTAAGGGATTATCTGAGACTTGCCTAAGTTGAAGATTGATCACAATTTCATTGACTACAAACTCCTTAAGGGTTCACACACCCGACCCTTCCCTCCCATGTTAATATTCCTCAAAAATTCTATACCCTGACAATGCTCTGTGATCTTTAAAAACTGACATTCGGCTGCTTTGATTGAAACACTGTGACTGTAAATGTAACCCTATTAAATCACCACCCATTTGACCACACTAAACTACTGTGAACTTTATACGACGCTGCACCCTGATGACACTTTGCATTTTCATTAGTGATTTTTTACATAAATAATATCAAGATTTTATTATTTATTATGCATTTTTAACGTAAAAAACTAAAGTAAAAAGAACAAAAGTATATAAAACACCATATTAAGGGACACACAAAGATTCCATACTTGTTTATAAAGTNTAGTATGCGTTTTTCAATATTATCTTTATTGTTTGTGTTTTCTCGTACACGTTGTAGTGAGACCCAGTTTGCGTTTACCAACATTATCTCGTACACGTTGTTATGAGACCCTCTTTCATGAAAATTTGATTCATGATGCCACAAACTCATTTTCTCAAACTTCTCGTTGCTCGAATTTCCTTTTGGTATGTGTTTCCCTTAAAATCTTACAAACATACTCAACGAAAACAGAATTTATCAAAATTATGAATATACACTCCGAAAGACAATGTGTGTGTGTGAGGGTTGAATTACAAAAAGTGTAGTTTTTTGTATGAAAAATTAAGTTTGCAATGATTTAACGGCTGATTGTTTGTGTAAGATGATAAAAGGATAAAATTAAAGCCATAAATTTGTGAATGGTAAACATATGAGCGTCGTTTTGTGAAAACTGGCTTTAATGGAGGTTCGTTAAGTGTCTTCCCAGATTAGCCTGTGCAGTCTGCAGTGGATAATCAGGAACAACACTTGTCGCTTTTATGGATTTTTTTGTTTTGAGGAAGTCTCTTCCAAATAAAAATCCAAAAACAATAATATTGCAGTCATCAATTTGTGAATGGTTGAGAAATGTAGAAGCCTGCATGGGAGATCCCTGTCAGTTTTGTACTAGACATGAATGTATCATTCTCAAATATGAACACTGCACTGATTCACTAAGCCACACAGGCTAATCATGGACGATCCTTTCCGCCTTCACTGGATTTTTGTTGAGAAGAGACTTCTTTAAAAAAAAAAAAAAAAAAAAAAAAAAATCCTTAAAAGTGAAAAGTGTCGTCCCTGGGACCATTTTTTAAAGCTCAGTTTTCCAAGAACATGTCTCAATTTGTGAAAGGTTCATATACAATGTATGTAGAAGCCTTGATGGGCGATTCCGGTCAGTTTTGTACCAGACATTGATGTATCATCCTCAAATATTGACACTCTACGGATTCATTTTTAATGCCTACACTAAGCTGATCATGTGAAGTATTTGTGGAAGTATTTCTGAGGACAAAAGCAATCTAATGTCAATAGATTGAAAGGAAAGCTGATATCAGCTGACATCTGGTGTAATTTCTGATTTATGGAGCAATTTAATATTTCAGAAAGTCTATTTTTGAGAAAACATTCACTTTGTACTTCCTTGATTCAATATTGCAAACAATGAAACTCTAGAATCTATATTGGGAGAGAAATTCCTGTTGTATCCACTTCTTTTATAACAGATCACTGCCTTAAAGGTCAATGGAAACTTAGTTTGATTCAGACATAAGTAAAAAACAAATCTTTAGTTTAATACCGGTACATGTTCGTAGAATGTTTTCACTGAAGTATGGAATACCTAAACATCTAAAAAATACAATTAAGTTGAAGTTAAAGTCATTTTGATTGTTTTAAAAGTAATTACATAAGACAATTATTAGCTTGTGACAGAAGGAAAGGAAACGCAATGTCAAATCATACTTATTCAACGGTGTATATAATACATGATGAACGACAAAGAAACACTTTATAGCAGAAACTTTCCATTATATTATTCTGTTGAATGTACTACAGGCATCATTAAGTCTAATGCAGCATGGGGTGTTGTTTTGGGCATGCAGTCCCGGGTTACCCATTAGGCAGTCCCGGGTAACTCATTAGACAGAGTGGGCAACTTCCTATGGGCCCTGCGAGACCGTGACAAAATAATTTTTATATTATTTCTTTCTGGATAAATAGTTAAATATGTAAATATACAGACTAAAGTGATTGTTGTCTTAAATTTGTAATCTAATAATTATAATGTTGTATTTGCATTACAGTATTTAAATGAAATTTTATACCCATAAAAGGACATTGCCACATTTTATTTCTTGCCAGCCTTGGCACTGGTAGGCTTATTTAAACTATTGATATCGAATTGGCACTGACGTTCTTATAGGCACAAGGCTGACTAAGGGCTTGGCGCATGGGCCCCCAAAAGTTTCACTGCCTATGGGCCTCCATGGTGCTATTCCGGCACTGTGCATAGTGTACATCCTGTTTGAAACAGTATGCACAGAAGGAACTAATCAATTATGGTCTTAGTTCACTAAGTTGCATATTAACCCTTTGAGCGCTGGAACCGGATTTTGAAGGCCTTTGCAAACAGTTTGGATCCAGATGAGACGCCACAGAACGTGGCGTCTCATCAAGATTCAAACTGTTTGCTATTCTGATAGCATTCTTTGAAAAAAAATCGAAGAAAATGCTAATTTTAGAAATTTAGCAGACAACATTTTAGCAGACAACAAATTTCCCAGCATGCAAAAGGTTGAAGAATAGCAAATATGGCATAATGGTCATTAATTCTGCAAGAGCGATCCACATTATGCAGATGCAGCTTGTTGTTCACAAAGTTATTTACTGCGCCACCATTTTGATTTTGTGGGTAAGAATTTGCATAAAACTTCAGTAATACTCAATAATACAATACATGGAAATAGTTCTTGTTTATTTTTAAGATATTTGAATGAGGAAATACCAAACATGCACCCAATTATGCTCCTTAGAGTGAAACATGGACAACAGGCACTAAGGGGTTTAACTGAGACCCTGAATATAAGGTTCATGGTTGCGAGTATAAGAAACACGTAACCATGTCTTTGTGATCATATTCATATTTAGCCCTATTTTATCTGAGCATACCTCAAACGTTGCCATTGCTTGATTATGTCTGAAAAGAATCATTATGCAACGGAAATCCATTTTGACCTGTCCTTTCAGTTTCCGCAAGTATGCATATAACTGACCAAGCGTCTAGGTTTATGGTTACATCGGTCACCCGCTACTTGTCATTAAGTCTGCGTGTCTGCAACAGAAATGTTATTCATAATAGATTGATACAAATATCATTATGTAATTCCTTACCAATGGACAGAAGTTAACTGATTGTTGACATCATGGTCCAGTCGTGTAATAGGCATCATGGCTATTTGAGCCTTGTTCTGGAAAAAACAGGCTTTATGCAATTGCTAAAGTGTTGTGTTCCAAATTAGCCTGTGCAGTCTGTGAAGGCTAATCAGCGACGACACTTTCCGCTTTTATGGAATCTTTTCATTTAAAGGAAGTCTCTACTAACCAAAAATCCAGTTAAGGCAGAAAGTGTCAGACCTGATTAGCCTGTGTAGACTGCACAGGCTTATCTGGGATGACACTTAAAGCCGGCCCAGTTGATGTTGGTATATTTTCCAATTTTTGTTATGTGTTGCAAAAAAGTGATTGTGAGTCAAAATGTGATGGTATTTATGTCAGATGTGCAAAACATTTGGTCGAAATCGGTCAACAAATGCCCAAATTCAGTACAAAGATAGGGCTTTTCAATTTCTGTCAATGGACAGAAATGATCAAAATCTAAACACGTGCGGGTCACACGTAAAACCACGTGACCATTGCATCATTGTTTACAACGCCATTTGCCATGGAGAAACCGTGTTATTTAGTAGTTCTTCTTTGTTTTGAAAAGCGCTAAAGTGAAAATCACGTGAAATTGGCGTTCACATGACCCAAAGCATGCATACGTCACAGGTTAATAATAGTCTTGAGGATTCCATTATGTACATGATTAGGTTTCGTACTTTTGATGATTTTGGCATTTTTTGGCACAATTTTTTTTGAAAATCAGTTTGGAAGAGTTAAGCATTAGAATGTATCTGACGAATACTGATCTATTCTGGTCAGTTGAGAAAACCAAATTGTTGTGAGAAATATCAACTCGGCCGGCTTTAAGGCAGATGCATTAAGCTCAGTTGTCTAAGAACGAGGCTCATATTATTAATAAGTGACCAAAGCCAGCTCTGTAGGTCTAATAAATGGACATTAGGACTCCCCATGGGATTATATGGATGCAAGGCATATCTTAAGCTACACTTTAAAAAAAGTCCTGATCCCCATTTTCTCATGACTGGCTCAAATATCATCAACATAATTGTGATGTGTGATAATCACTGAAGTCCAGTGTGACAACCTCCTTTGATGGTGTGACTAAAAACAGAATATGGTGGAAATGGGGAACAATTTTTCCTGTAAATATGTTGATGGTACATAAATCATGTTGACATGCCACAAGAGTTTCCTCAATTATTCCTCAATTATTGAAAATGTATGGCCACACAAGCGGCTTCTGTTTTCTAAGAGTCAACAACAGTAATCATCTGTGAACAAATGCTTCTTGCCTGGACTTTTGTCATTGGGTTCAATAGCTGATGTTGTCTTTGTTGTCAAATCATCTGTGAAAAAAAATGCTTTCCTGTCTGGACTTTTGTCATTTGGTTCAATAGGTGAGTTTTTTATGTTGTCAAATTTAAGTTGTGTAAGTATTGGGGATTAATAGATGACTTTTGATATGAATGGCATCTTTATTCAGTTCCATAGCAACAGAACGTCTGACCAGACTCTTCAAGTATTGCTTGACAACAAAATGGGAAAAAAAAATCAATGCAGTACATTTTCAGGATCAAGGACTGTTATCATTTTGTGAGACATGATATGCATCTTGCTCTAACTATTTGAGCCATGTTCTTGAAAAATGGGGTTCAATGCATGTGCGCATAGTTTTGTTCCAGATTAGCCTTGGCAGTGCACACAGGAAAATCAGGGACGAAACTTTCCCCCTAAACGGGATTTACACTAAGAAGGGACTTCCTTCAAACAATAAATACCATAAAAGAGGAAAGTGTCGTCCATGATGAGACTGAGCAGACTGCACAGACAAATCTTAGAAGACACTTTATGCACATGCATTTAACCTTGTTTTTCCAAAGCGAGACTCATTTCATTGGGTGTTATACATGTTATTTGTGATGTGTATGTTGTTTGATTTAAGAATAGTCCTTAATTATGACTCCCCATTGGATAATATGGATGCAATGGCAAATCTTAAGGTATACTTTTAGAAAAGTCCTAAGGCCTGTTTTTGCATGATGCGGCTCAATATCCTAAACATCAGAATGGCGGAAATGGGGAACAATTATGGAGACGCATTCTGAGAAAACTGGGCATAATGCATGTGCGTAAAGTACGTGTCATTCCAGATTGGCCTGTGCAGTACACACAGGCTTATCAGGGACGACACTTTCTGCCTTAACTGGATTTTCGCTACGAAGAGACTTCCCTTAAACGAAACATGTCATAAAAGCGAAAAGTGTTGTGTCTGATTAGCCTGTGCGGACTGCACATCCTAATCTGGGACGAAACTTTACACACATGCATTATGCCCAGTTTTCTCAGAACGCGACTCAATGTGGTATAGAAAATTAACGAAATCAATGTCATGACAATACACATATTGTAAAATGCTCTAACATCGTGAGGGAGAAGCAGTTTGAACGAATTTCGTTGACTTTAACAACCCGGGAAAACTGAGTTTATCATGACAAAATTGCTATCAAGGGACACAACTTCTCAATTATAATTCACAAAAACTACGCCGCACAATAAGACCGCAAAGGTTATACAGCACATTGTTTCTCAGTGAAAAGTATTTTAATCAATTTTGTTACAGCTTAAAGTTAAGCATGAAGCCCAGTTTTCTCATAACGAGGCTCATATAACAAATTAGTGACCCAACCGGGAACCGTTGGTCTCATTAGCGGACATTATGACTTATGAGTATATGGATGCAGACGCATATCTTAAGCTACACTTTTAGAAAAGTCCTAATGCCCATTTTCGCATGACGTGGCTCAAATATCATCAACATAATTGTGATGTGTGGTAATCCCTGAAATCCTGTGCACAGCCTCCCATGACAGTGTGACTCAACATCGGAAAGGCGGAAATGGGGAACTATGTTTCCTGTAAATATGTTGTTGGTACATAAATCACATGGAATGTCACGATTGCTTCCTCAATTATTGAAAATGTATGACCACACAAGAGGCTTCTGCCTTCTAAGAGTTAACAACAGTAATCAACTGTGGAATAATGCTTCTTGTCTGGAGTTTTGTCATTGGGTGCAATAGCTGTTGTTTATGTTGTCAAATAAGTGCGAAATAATAATCTTCTTGTCTGGTCATTGGGTTCAATAGTAGATGTTGTTTATGTTGTCAGAACGCGACTCAATGTTTCCTGTAAATATGTTGTTGGTACATTTAAATCACGTAGACATTTCACGATTGTTTCCTCAATTATTGAAAATGTATGACCACACAAGAGGCTTCTGCCTTCTAAGAGTAATCATCTGTGAACAAATGCTTCTTGCCTAGACTTGTGTCATTGGGTTAAAAAGCTGATGTTGTTTATGTTGTCAAATTTAGGTTTTCTAAGGATTGGGGATTAATTAATAGTTTTTAGATGAATGGTGTCTTTATTCAGTTCCATAGCAACGGGAGACTTGACCAGACTCTTCCAGTATTGTTTGACAACGAAATGGGATTTTATTTTTTGAATGCAGTACATTTTCAGGATCAATGACTGTTATCATTTGCGAGACATGATATGCTTCTTCCTCTAACTATTTGAGCCCTGTTCTTGGAAAACTGGGTTTAATGCATGTGCGTATAGGGTTGTTCCAGATTAGCATGTGCAGCGCACACAGGCTAATCAAGGACGACACTTTCCGCATAGACGGAATTTTCGCTTAGAAGGGACTTCCTTTTAACAAAAAATACCATAAAAGAGGAAAGTGTCGTCCCTGATAAGCCTGTGCAGACTGCACAGACATATCTGAGACAACACTTTAGGCACATGCATTAAACCTTGTTTTTTGAAAGCAAGGCTCATTTCATTGGGTGTAATACCTGTGATTGGTGATGTTTATGTTGTTTGATCTAAGAATGGTCCCAAGGGCTTAATTGATGACTTAACAAGTAAAAATCTTCTCTCAGGACTTTTTCATTGGGTTCAAACACTGCTCGTGATGAATGTATTGCATTATTTTAGAGTGTTGGGAAGGGTGATTAATAGTTGACTTCAAAGTGCTTGGTATAAATAGAGACTGATGGAGGATTTATGGTGGACTTAAACATTCATGGAAGTGTGCAGAGTTTAAAGGTTCCAATTATTGGCAATCCGAATAATTGCATGTTTTTAACTCAACCATGCAACCTAAGACTACAAAGTCATCAGGGATTTATTGTTATTGGGCTCTTTAAAGTTGTAGAGTGGTGATTGAGAACTGTTGGAAATACAGAATATCACAAATAAGTGCTTTCAAATTGTAAATTATTTTGAGCCCCTTGCCCCCCCCCCCCCCCNACCCAGATTTAGTGTAATAAGTGCTTTTCCTGTATTTTGAACTATCCATTATAAGGGGGGGGGGGGATGGCAATGAATCATATAAATAAAATTATCGTTTGGAAATATTTTGTTCTTCTGTTGATGCCCCTGGTGACATATAAGTGGCAGATTGTGGTGTCTGCCTTGGTAGACATTTGAGCTGTGCTCTTTGAAAAATGGACTTAATGCATGTACGTTCCGCACAGGCTAATCAGGGACTACACTTTCCATCTAGACAAGTGTTTCATTTAGAAGAGACTTTCTGTAAATGAAAAATCTCATTAAAGAGGAATGTGTTGTCCCTGATTAGCCTGTGTGGACAGCACAAGCTAATCTGGAATGATACTTTACACACATGCATTAAGCCCAGTTTTCCAAGAGCGCGGCTCATTTGACAGCAGGTGCAGTTAATGTCTCTCCAACTAGGCCTTTTTACTGGCTTCACTTTTGTTGCAGCGCAAAATCTAACTGACTTAAGCATTGGAAAAGTATTTTTTGCAGTGGAAAGATTTTTAATTAATTTTGTAAGACCTAAAACCCTGTAAGGTAAATTTAGGTATTTATATTGATTTTGGACAGTTTCTCTTTATTTTAACCATTGCCCAAACTTTAAATATAATAAATTTTGAAAGATATGCAAAGCGCTTGTACCAGAAAAAAAGTGTATTTTGTCTGCAATTTTTCTGCACTTATTTCATATAACGTGACTTAAGAGCATTATTTCTTTTTAAGAATAAACTTTTCCATAAAAGAAATATGTTTTTGCATAAATGCACTTTTTTATAAAACAAAATACAGAAGCAGTGCAAGAAAACAAATGTTTAAAATGCTCAATTAATGTGAATTTATTACAGTGTGAATATCACTTTTTTTAATAATTCACATTTTATACACTTTTTTGAGAAGGGTTGGTTTCATTCTACTCTGCAACTTACCTACCTATAATCTTTTGCACAGACTTCTAGCAGCCATCTTTGCTGTGAAAGACAAATGACAATAAATCATATAAAAATAATTATTGTCGGGAAATATTGTGAGTTTACTGTTGATGTCCCATGTGGCAGAAAATCAGCCAGATTGCGGTGTCTGCCTTAGTAGACATTTGACAGCGGGTGCAGTTAAAGCGTTTTTCAACTACCGGTAGACGTATTTACTGGCTTCACTTTTGTAGAAGTGCAAAACCTTACCGACTTTAATTTTGGAAAAGATTTTTTTTTCCAATTGAAAGTCTTTTTATCAATTTTGTAACAGCTTAAAGTTTTTGTAGTGATAGAAAAAAAAATCACACATGTCTATTTTTTTTTTTTTATGTCAAAATCCTGTAAGGACTATTTGGTGTTTATTTGGATTTATAGACAGTTTTTCTTTATATATATTCAACATATTCCCAAACTTTAAGTATACTAAATTTTGAAATACAGTCTACTCTCGTTATCTCGAAGTCGGCGGGAACAAGAAAAAATATCGAGATAACGAGAGCTCGACATATCCGATTACGTGTTTTCAAAGAAAAAATGAGACGAAAATTAACCTTGTTTTTAACAATTCTTAATACCTGCTAAGTGGTCTAACTAAAGCCGTCACCGTGTGGCATAATACTCACAATGGCGTAATAATTACTGTAGGAGATTCAATGCGCGTTTCTTAAGATTCTTTGATGTTAAAAAAATACTGAACTTGCCGCCCGCGCCTTTTTTTCTTGCTGGCTCGAGATCGCCAGTCATGAATTTCGCCTTAATCTCGTCCTTTTTCTTGATCCACGTTGAGAGCGTAGTTTGCGGGATGCCAAACTCTTCTGCTGTCATCTGCTTGGTCTTGAGGCCTTTCTCGACTTCTATGATGGCAGCGTTCTTTTCCTTGAACGACTTATCTTCAAGCTTCCGCTTAGTCCCCCTCTTGGCCGATCCAGATATCCCCCCGGGTTGGATGCCGGGTCCTTCTCTGGATTGCTCGACCGACAACTCATAATTATCTTTCAAGTTAGCCACGATAATGACTGTTAAAGTTCAAGGATAGAACAACATTCTGCAAATTTGCGACAGTTTATATACGCAAAAATATAACTCAATGCATTTTGGATGTTGTTTGTAAAAACAATTAGTCTTTCGGCAGGCTGTGTATTAATTGCAGTTAACTGCAGTAAATGGCTAATGACATTAGACACGTGTGGTCATTGATGCAATTAGCGGATCAATTATCTACCGCACAGTATCGGGAGCAGCCAGACAAAGCGGGACGTTGAAGTATCAAAGATTTTTTTTTCTCACCTTTGCCGACACTGAGACAGTTATTCGTACTTCGAGATAAACCACAGTAAATACAGGTAAAATCGGGACTCGGGACAAATTTTTATATCGAGATATCGAATTTTTTTAGAAAACCAAAAATCGGGATATGCGATGTTTATTTATATAGATAAAGAAGGAAAAAACTTGGGACATTGAGCTTACATTGTACCTTGACATATCGAGAAAATCAAGATACGCGATGTCGAGATAACGAGATTACACTGTATATGCAATACCATCATAAAGTTTATTCTTCCTGCAATTTTCCTGCATTAATATATACACTTACAAGAATTTTTTCATTTTAAGAATACACTTTTCCATGAAATAAATAGGTTTTGTATTAATATCCTTTTTTAATTAAAAATACAGAAACAGTGCAAAATACACTAAAATTATTAAATTCACACTTTATGCGAATTTAAAACTGTTCAAATATTGCTTTGTTTAATTATTTGTATTTAATACTCTTTTGTGGAGACGGCTGATTATTCTTTCTTATGAGACATTCAACAGTGGTGTTATGTAATATGTGCTTCACAAAGTGTTCTAAAAGGGTCATCTCTGGAATTGGCCGGGCTTCAATCTCCTGTATTTTGAACTATCCATCATATCCAAAAAAAACGAATCTGGGCCGGGGTACTGCATAAACACACTCTTGTAATACATTGTGCTTTCACACTTATTGTCCCCTACCGGTTTCACCAGAGAGGACTTATGGTTTGCGCTCTGTGTGTGTCAGTCAGTCAGTCAGTCAGTCAGTCTGTCTGTCTGTCAGTTCGTCACACTTTTCTGGATCCTGCGATAACTTTAAAAGTTCTTCATATTTTTTCATGAAAATTGAAACATGGATAGATGGCAATATGGACATTATGCACGTCATTTCTTTTTGTTCCTACATTAAAAAATTGGTTGCTATGGCAACAATTTAAAAAAATATATAAATCTGACAATGGTGGAACCGGTAGGGGACATCATTGCTTGGCAATAGTCTTGTTATCTTCCTATTTAATAACAGCAAACTTTGAAAAGCCATCTTTGGTGCGAAAGACAAATGGTAATAAATCATATAAATATGATTATCGTCTGGGAATATTTTTGTGTCTTCTGTTGAAGTCCCGGGTGACATGAAAGTGGCCAGATTGTGGTGTCTGCCTTCGTAGACATTTGACAGTGTTTCAAACAAGGCCTTTTTACTGGATTTGCTTTTGTTGCAGTGCTAAAACTTACTTTAACCCTTTGCATGCTGGGAAATTTGTCGTCTGCTAAAATGTCGTCTGCTGAATTTCTAAAATTAGCATTTTCTTCGATTTTTTTCTCGAAAAATACTATCAGAATAGCAAACAGTTTGGATCCTGATGAGACGCCACGTTCTGTGGCGTCTCATCTGGATCCAAACTGTTTGCAAAGGCCTTCAAAATTCGGTTCCAGCACTGAAAGAGTTAACATCTCAAAGCTGCTTTGTTTGCAGTATAAAGGCTTTTCATTAATTTTGTAACAGCTTAAAGTCTTTGTCTCTCACTTTTGTAGTGAAAAGGGAAATATTTAAAACCACACATATCCAGTTATTTGTTGTTCTTAAAATAATTGAGATGATCATTTAATTAACTTGTTGAATCTATCTAAAATTAAACCTTGCGATCTTCCCTTTTATTAACGAGTGACCCAACCCGGGACCGCAGGTCTCATAAACGGACATTATCACTCCCCATCAGATTATATGGATGCAGATGCGAATCTTAAGCTACACTTTTAGGAAAGTCCTAATGCCCATTTTCACATGACGTGGCTCAAATATCCTCAACCTAATTTTGATCTGTGGTAATCCCTGAAATCCAGTGAGACAGCCTCCCGTGATGGTGTAACTAAAAACGGAATGATGGAATCGGGAACAATGTTTTCTTAAATATGTGATTTTGGTACAAAAATCACGTTGTCGACATGTCACGGTAGTTTCCTCAATTATTGAAAATGTATGACCACACAGGAAGCTTCTGTCTTCTAAGAGTCAACAACAGTAATCAGCTGTGAACATATGCGTCTTTCTCAAACTTTTTTATTGTTGTGATGTGTATTGTGGATTGATTAAAGAATGGTTGGAATGGATTTATGGATGACTAAAGATGTAAAGATCATGCCTCTAGGACTTCTTCAAAGCTGCTCGTGATGGATATATTGCATTATTTTAGAGTGTTTGGAAGGGTGATTTATCCTGATTTTAAAGCCCTTGGTATTTACAAAGATTGGTAGAGGATTTTTGTTGGACTTAAACATGCATGGACGTTTTTTGAGAGGAAAGATTAAAATAATTCACAATCAGAATTATTGCCTGTTTTTACCTCAACAGCAATGCAACTTGAAAACAACGTCTTGAGTGATTCATTTTTAAAGGTCAGACTCTATAACTGTTGTTAATTGTGGTGAGTGAGAATTGTAGGCAATGCAGAATAACACAAATAAGTGGTCACACATTCACTAAAAACAGAATGGTGGAATGGTGAACAAATGTTTCCTGTAAATATGTTGTTGGTACATAAATCACATTGACATGTCAGTGTAGTTTCCTCAATTATTGAAAATGTATGGCCACACAGGAGGCTTCTGTTTCTACAGTCAACAACAGTAATCATCTGTGAACAAATGGTTCTTGTCTTGACTTTTGTCATTGGGTTCAATAGCTGATGTTGTTAATGTTGTCAAATTTAGGTTTTCTAAGGATTGGTGATGAATTAATAGTTGAGTTTTAAGATGAATGGTGTCTTTATTTAGTTCCATAGCAATGGGAGGTCTGACCAGATTCTTTCAGTATTGTTTGACAACAAAATTGAATTCGAATGCGTAGTCATATCAATTACTTTAAATGTTTTGTGAGACACGATATGCTAGAAAGAAATGTATAGTAAATATTGTTTTTATAGACATTTGGTACAAAGACAGGTGAAATCTGCCAAGTCGGATTATATCTCTCACCAGTTAGAGGAAAATAAGTATAACCCTAAAAGGTTATGGTCTCATTTGAATGACCTTGGATACAGTAATAAGACAAAATCGTCACCAAATGTTGTATTAAATATTGATAATGATTTTTTTTTGAACCAGCTAAAATTGCTAGTCATTTTAACACATTTTGTACTACTGTAGCCTCTGTGTTGGTTGACAAGCTACCAGTACCTTTCAATATTTTTACTGCTGTTTCTCATTGTTTTAAACAGTTCTATACAGACAGAAATCATGTAAAATTTAAACTTCATACTGTCAGTGAAGAATATATTTATAAAGAATTGTGTTAATTAAATTGTTCTAAGAGTACAGGGCTAGATGACATTCCTGCCAAATACTTGAAAGATGCGGCACCTTTTGTGAAAATACACATTACTTTTTAAGTCAATCGCTCTATTACTTGTAATACAGTTCCTAGTGAACTCAAATGTGCTAAGGTTAAACCACTTTTTAAAAAGGGTAATAGATCTGATGGTTCTAATTACAGACCTGTCAGTATTTTATTAATTGTGTCTAAAATTTTAGAAAGGGCTGTATATAACCAGTTAGAATCTTTTTTAGTTAATCATGGTCTTTTATATAAATATCAAAGTGGTTTTAGATGTAGCTATTCCACTGACTCATGTCTTATCCATCTTAATGACCCTATTAAGAGTCAAACTTCAAAAGGCCTTTACACTGGTATGATATTGCTAGACCTTCAGAAAGCGTTTGACACGGTTGACCATGGCATTCTATGCCAGAAACTTAAGATAATGGGTGTTGAGTCAGTGGAGTGGTTTCAGTCTTATTTAACAGGTCGTAAACAAATGGTAAATGTCAATAATGCTATGTCAGATTCTATGAATCTTACATGCGGCGTCCCTCAGGGAAGTATTTTAGGGCCGCTCCCATTTTTATGCTATGTAAATGATATGGGTATTAGTATTAGCAAATCATGTAAACTTATTCTTTATGCTGATGACAGTGCCATCCTTTATTCTCACAAAGATCCTAGTATCATCAGTAGTGTTCTGGAGAAAGAACTTGAAAATTGTAGTAAATGGTTAGTGGATAACAAACTGTCTTTACACCTTGGAAAAACAGAATGTATAATGTTTGGTTCTAAAAGGAAATTATCTAAACTTCATAACTTTAATGTAAAATGTAATGATCACACTATTGTTTCTCAATCATCCGTTAAATACCTTGGTTCAGTATTGGACAATGATCTTTCTGGTACATCTATTGTTAATAATATAATTAAAAAGGTGAACTCAAGAATAAGATTCTTGTATAGACAAAACCACTGTTTAAATATGGAATTAAGAAAATTGTTATGTAACGCCTTGGTTCAATGCCATTTTGACTATGCTAGTTCTTCTTGGTACAATGGTATAAGTAAACATTTGAAAAATAGATTACAAGTTGTACAAAATAAAGTTGTTAGATTTATTCATGGATATGACTCTAGAACATCATTGAAAGTCAAGGATTTTAGTAGTATTGGTTGGTTAAATGTTCAAAATAGAGTTAAGCAATTAAGACTCAACCATGTTCATAAAATTGTTAACAAGAAATGTCCTTCTTACATGAATAATAATTTTAGTTTAGTGTCTGATATTTATAGTCATAACAGTAGAAATAGTAAAGGTAACTGTTATTTACCTCAAGTGAATGG
>VMBQ01005224.1:34918-70393 GCA_007657795.1 Dreissena rostriformis
GAATCATCTTCCTTAATAACAAATATGTTTAAAACAATATATATATATGTAAAAATGTAAGTGAATCCGGACTAAGATATCATTATATTGAAAAAGTAAAAACACGTCGCATGGGTATAAGAAAAAAACTGTATTTAAATATGCCGACCGGTTTCGCAAAGCTCATCAGGGCATAATTATAAAATGTACACAATAACGTCAAATTGTCAAAGTAACAACGTCAAATGACGTTACTTATATTATGACGTCAAACGTCAAATTATAATGAATTTAACAGGGGCTTAAATAAATCAATAAAAAATTGTTCTTTTGCTAACCTCTCTCTGAAATACTTAATGTTTGTTTTCACAGTTCCTATGTTATTACGTACATTGTATGTCAGAAACATGATTTAGATCATTAACAACAAGATTAATACGGTGAGCCGAACAATGTACAAACACGGCGAGACGATAATGGGATTTAAAAGGGGCTTGTTCAAGCATCCATCGTATCCTTGGCTGTGTAGCTTGTTTAAGTTCAGAACATACTTTTTGCACTGTGATACGATTGTCTCTGCAATAGTTTCTATGTCCATTACATCAAGTGCTGTAAATTCAAGGAACTCTTCTCTTATGACGAGTTTCTCTTCATCGGAAAATCTCAGTCCAATAAACAATTGCTCCGTTCCCAAGATATCTTTTTGCGTGAATTCTATATGAAAAGTCACAACAATTAAAGCAGAAAGAAAATAGGTTTAATCCACTCCAATACAGTCAATTCTTAATCCTGACTCGTAACCTTCCAGATATACTTCATGATGTACCATTATCTGGCCTTATTCTCAGAATTTTCTACGCCTCTGGTGGCAAAGGGGGCCAAACCCTCCTTGACCCCCTCTAGGAAAATTCCTGCGCACACCCATGACTGCACTAACATACTTGTCAAATATTATGCTTTCATACTTAATGTGTTCATATGTTTAACCCTTTCAGTGCTGGAACCGGATTTTGAAGGCCTTTGCAAACAGTTTGGATCCAGATGAGACGCCACAGAACGTGGCGTCTCATCAGGATCCAAACTGTTTGCTATTCTGATAGTGGTCTTTGAAAAAACGTGAAGACAATTATGATTTTATAAATTCAGTAGACAATATTTTAGCAGACGACAAATTTCCCAGCATGCAAAGGGTTAAACAACAGGCTTCTAACAGGCCTCTTTGTTGTGAAAGACAAATGGCAATAAATCGTATAAATGACTCTAGCTCTGGAAAACAAGGCTTAATGTATGTGGGTAAAGTGTCGCCTTAACTGGATTTTTGCTAAGAAGAGACTTCCTTTAAACGAATAAAACCATTAAAGTGCAAAGTGTCGTCCCTGATTTGCCTGTGGGGCCTATCTTGGAAAACTCTTTATGTACATACATTAAACCCTGTTTTCAGAGAGTGAGGCTGAAATGTAATCCATTTCCAAATCATATCAATCAACTAAATGCCTCAGAAAAATCCCTGGGTCTGTCCTGCTGTTTGACTGTGTTTGCTACAAATGAAAAATTGAGAATCCTCGATATCGATCATGACTGGTTTAATATAATTTCTAATGTTCTTCTGACATACAGTTGTGTTAAAGTCAGATATACTATTTATATACTATTCAATGCTATGGGGAAAAAAATCAACTATTACAATAGTTATTGTTCAGGTATCATAATTGTAACTCCAAGGACCTGGTTTTTATAAAGATCACATATAGAGACAGGGATCTTACTAACCATTTCATGCTCGAACAGCAAACAGAATATAAATATGACGTCTAAATTAAAAATAAATTGTTTCATGTTACATGACTAAAAACTTGTTTTGTTTTGCACTTTAAGATTCCGTTGTTGTTCTGAAAGCAAAGCAAAACCTTAATTTATATTTATATTTCAGGTCTTGATTTTTTTATCTCACAATGTAACTTTTTTTAATAGAATAATGGGTATCAAAGTTATAGAAATTACCTATGCCAACTGTGCAAAGGCCTCTCACATGGTACTCTCACTCCATCTGAGCCTCACTCTGGGAAAATGGGGCTTAATGCATGTGCGTAAAGTGTTGTTCAAGATCAGCCTGTGCAGTCCCCACTGGCTATCAGGGACAACACGTTCTGCTTTTATTGTATTTTTCGTTTGGAGAAAGTCTTTTCATAGTGAAAATCCAGTTAAGGAAGAATGTGTCGTCCGTGATTAGCCTGTGCGGACTGAACAGGCTAATCTAGGATGACACTAATGCCCATGCATTAAACCCCATTGTCACAGAGCAAGTCTCATATGTATTCGCGCGCATGACTTTTGTGGTAGACTAAATCACAGAGTATATGTCTGAAGATTATGTGATAATTATGTATGAATGGTAATGTCTCGCTCCTAACTGGGACATAAATGCAAATTTACATGTTTCTCTGCCAGTATTCATTTTCAGAAAGTCGTGTTTTTTGGCTTTTTAGACTGAATAAAAGGAGAGTGTATTGAATAAATTTGGATTGCTTTGTCTTAAATTTCCGTTGTATGAATATTTAGTGGATATTGGGGAAATTTGATTTTTATATGGTCAATACTTGGTCAGGTGTACTTTTCAGCAGTTTGAAGTATGGTTTTTGTGTTTTTGTAGACACTGAACATCGTAAGGTAAGTAGTACATAATTTAATGCATTATCAAATATTGATATATTGATAAGACTATTTCAACTACATGTAGTATAAAGTCTGATTTATTCAAGTGACAAAGGCCAAAGGCGGAGGGATATTGTTTTGGCCTTGTCCGTCAGTCCCTCCGTCCGTCTGTCCTTCCGTCTGTCCGTCCTTCCGGCACTTTTGTGTCCGGAGCCACTTCTTGAAAGTGCTTTGGCGGATTTCATTGAAACTTGGTATGAGTATAAATATGGATAAGAGGATGATGCACGCCAAATGGCATTGTACACTATCTATTAATAACGGAGTTATGGCCCTTTGTATCTTGAAAAAATGCTTTTTTCTGTGACAAAGCTCTAAATTGGCGGGGGATATCAATTCAACGAATTTGCTTGTTTATACTTAAATTAATGGGTATCATTAGCACCATGATTATTCTTTTATGCAGTTATTATCTTAGCCTTATGTTATTTAACATGTTTTCATAATAAAGGAATAGGATCACATTGTTTTTAACTCTTTCAGTGCTGGAACCGAATTTTGAAGACCTTTGCAAACAGTTTGGATCCAGATGAGACGCCACAGAACGTGGCGTCTCATCAGGATCCAAACTGTTTGCTATTCTGATAGTATTCTTTGAAAAAAAAATAAGAAAATGCTAATTTTAGAAATTCAGCAGACGACATTTTAGCAGACGACAAATTTCCCAGCATGCAAAGGGTTAACATTATTTGTCAAGCCCCCTTGCAGAATGCTTGACATACCAGTCACAATGGTTGAATGTATGTGCATGCATGCTTCCAAGCTTGTTGTGACTTCAACTTTGTCATTAAGTGTGCATCTTTAAAATAACTCGCCTCAAATGTTCAGCATCATGAGAAGACGTTTCACATGTAGGACCAGTCCCCACCCCTCAAAGGTCAAGGACAGACTTAGAGGTTAAAGGTCAAATTTGGCCAGAAAACAGCTTGTCCAGATGTAAGTTTATCATTCATCAGGGAATATTAAAATAACGGATGGCAAATGACCACAATTAGGAGACGGCTTGTGGCGTGTAATCCTGTCACTCTTAGCTCAAGGTCACTATTAGAGGTCAAAGTTCAAATTTATCCACAAAACACTTTGTCCAGCCTGTACCTTTCTCATTCACCTTCCAATATTAATAATTTCTTACCACAAATGACCACCATGAGGAGCCAGTGTGTTGTGTGTAACATCCATCTCCCTATCTAAAGGCCAAGATCCCACAAATCAGCTTGTCTGGACTGTGTCTTTGTCATTCATCATGCAATTTTAAAATAACCGAGTGCTAATTACCGCCATGAGAAGAAAATCCGTTTTACTATCTCAAAGGTCAAGGTCAAACTAAGACATCAAAGCTAACATTTAACCACAAAAGAGCTTTCTGGACTGTTCAACTTCATTGTTCACCATGCAATGTTAAAATTGTTTAACATAAAATTATGTTCACCATATTCAGACAGCGTCAACTGTCTCCCTACTTCAAAGGTCAAGGTCACACATAAAGGTCAAAGATTAAATTGCCTACACAAAGCTGATCTTGTGAAGTGTTTGTGGAAGTATTTCTGAGGACAAAAGCAATCTTATGCCAAACGATTGAAAGGAAAGCTTATATCTAAGTGGCCATCTGGTGTTATTTCTGATCTATGGGGCAATTTCATATGTCAGAAAGCCTATTTTTGAAAATATATGACCCTTGCTCTTTGAAAAGGGGGTTTAATGCATGTGGGTAAAGCGTCGTCCCAGATTATCAGTGCAGTCTGCACAAGCTAATCATGGACAACACTGTCGGCCTAAACTAGATTTTTATTAAGAAGGGTCTTCCTTAAAAACAAAACAAATGTTAAGAAGAGACTTCCTGTAAACGTAAAATTCCTCAAAAGTGGAAAGTGTTGTCCCTGGGACGCTTGAGCTCAGTGTTTCAAGAACATGTCTCAATTTGTGAATTATTGATATATATTGAAGCCTTGATGGGCGATTCCTGTCAGTTTTGTACCAGACATGGACGTATCATCCTCAAATATTGACACTCTACTGATTCATTTTTAATGCCTACACAAAGCTGATCTTGTGAAGTATTTGGGAAGCGTTTCTGAGGACAAACAGCAATCTTATGTCAATAGATTGAAAGCCAAGCTGATATCAGATGACTTCTGGTGTTATTTCTGATCCATGGAGATGGAGTAATTTAATATGTCAGAAAGTCTATTTTTGAGAAAACATTCACTATGTACTAAGTAGTTCCTTGATTCAATATAGCAAACAATGAAACTCTAGAATCTATATTTGGAGAGAAATTCTTGTTTTTATCCACTAATTTTATAATAGATCACTGCCTTGAAGGTTAAAGCAAACATAGTTTTGATTCAGACATAAGTAAACATGTTTCTAGTACAATACCAGTACATGAATGTTTGTAGAATGGGTTCACTGAAGTATTTAATACCGAAACATCTAAAAATATAATTAATTTGTAGTTACAGTCATTTGGAGTGTTTTAAAAATAATACATAAGACATATAGGATCTGACATGAGTAATCTTATCATACCATATTTTATGAAACGAGTTCAGGAATTTTGTTAGTAAGCGACCCTTTGGCGAGCTTGTAATACTAACGAATTTCCTGGACGAGTTTAATAAAATATGGTATAATATGACAACGAGTGTCAGATCCTTTTTATCACATGCTTTTAAATGAGCAAATTAAATAAATATTTACGCAAACATAATGATAAATCCCGAATATTGTTTACATTTCGTGACGTCATTTGACGTTGCAACGTCATTTCAGCAAAATAACAAAATGCAATTGGTCAATAAACGAAAACTAAGCCAATGAAAACGCTTAAAAAGTATATTACACGTGTGTAATATAAAAATATATGTAATGGTTATATTACATGAGAAACAGGGTATGACATGTGATAAAATAAGTAGCTTGTGAGAGAAGGAAAGGAAACGCAATGTCAAATCATACTTATGCAACAGTGTGAATACATGATGAACGCCAAAGAAACACTTTATAGCAGAAACTTTCAATGATATAATTCTGTTGAATGTACTACAGGCACCAATAAGTCTAATTCTACTTCACCAGGTCGCCGTGGCGTAGTGGCTTTGGTGTCCGCTTAGCGACCGGGAGGTCACGGGTTCAATCCCACAGTGGGAGCGTTCTTCTGATCTCCCCCAAAGATACCAAGAACTAGTTCTAGTCCCAGGAAACAGACTCGTAAGCGTTTCAAATGAGTCTAAGGCTTTCGATGCAATCGAGCTAAAATAAATAGGTTTACATTTATTATAAGTCTTATGCAGCATGGGGCGTAGTTTTGGGCATGCATAGCCCTTTGCATGCTGGGAAATTTGTCGTCTGCTAAAATGTCGTCTGCTGAATTTCTATAATTAGCAATTTCTTCGATTTTTTTTCAAAGAATACTATCAGAATAGCAAACAGTTTGGATCCTGATGAGACGCCACGTTCTGTGGCGTCTCATCTGGATCCAAACAATTTGCAAAGGCCTTCAAAATTCGGTTCCAGCACTGAAAGGGATAGTGTACAGCCTGTATGAAACAGTATGCACAAAACGAACAAATCAATGATGTTCTTTGCTGCATATTCATAAAATAGCAAATATGGCATAATGGTATTTGATTCTGCAAGAGGAATCAGCATAATTGAGATGCAGCTTCACATGTTGTTCACAGAGTAATTTACTGCACCACCAATTTTACAGTGGGATGCGGTTTTGTGGCTAATAATTTGCACAAGGCTTGAAAAATACTCAATAAGACAGACATGGAAATATTTCATGTTCATTTTCAGATATTTGAATGAAGAATACAAAACATGCGCACAATTATTCTCCTTTAGAATGAAAAGTGGGCAAAAGGCATACGGCCTTAAATTATTCAGACCCTGAGTATAAGGTTCATGGTTTTGAGTATAAGAAACATGTAGCCGTGTTTTTGTGTTCATATTCATATTGCTCCCAGTTTTATCAGAGCATACCGCAACAATTGCCATTGCTTGATTATGTGGGACAGGATTCATTATGCAACAGAAATCCATTTTGAACTGTCATTTCTGTTTCCTCAATTATATAACTGACCAGGCGTCTAGTTTCCTCAATTATAAAACTGACCAGGCGGCTAGATTAATGGGTTCATATGGTCACCCGCTACTTGTCATTAAGTGTGCCGTGTCTGCATCAGAAATATATTATTCATATAACGTTGATACTAATATCATTATATGAGCTTCATTCTGGGAAAACTGGGCTTAACACAATTGTGCGTAAAGTTTCATCCACGATTATTCAGTGCAGTCTCGACAAGCTAATCATGGACGACACTATCTGCCTTAACTGGATTTTTGTTTAGGAAAGACTTTCTTTAAGGAAAAAATCCAAAAAAAAAGCGGAAATGAAGCGAAAGTATCATTCCTGCGTCAATTAAGCTCAGTTTTCCCAGAACACGCCTCAATTTGTGAGTGGTATATATATGTAGAAGCCTTGATGGGCGATTCCGGTCAGTTTTGTACCAGATATGAATTTATCATCCTCAAATATTGACACTCTACTGATTCATTGTTAATGCCTACACTAAGCTGATCTTGTAAAGTATTTGTGGAAGTATTTCTGAGGACCAAAGCAATCTAATGTCAATAGATTGAAATGAAAGCTGATATCAGTTGACATCTGGTGTTATTTCTGATCTATGGGGCAATTTAATATGTCAGAAAGGCTATTTTTGAGAAAACATTCACTATGTACTAAGTAGTTCCTTGAGTCGATGTAGCAAACAATGAAACTCTAGAATCTATATTGGGAGAGAATTTTTGTTTTTATGGCCCCTTCTTCCAAGAAGAGGGGGTATATTGTTTTTGGCCTGTCTGTCTGTCATTCTGTCTGTCATTCTGTCCCCAAACTTTAATCTAGGTTAAAGTTTTGTCATGACTTTTGTATTATTGATGACAGCATCTTAATACTTGGCATGCATGTGCATATCATGGAGCGGCACATTTTGAGCGGTGAAAGGTCAAGGTCATCCTTCAAGGTCAAAGGTCAAAAAACACAATCCAAGGGAAGTTAGTCAGCTTTAAACGGAGATCATTTCTAAACCTGCCAAATGATAAATAGAAATTTTATTTTAAAGCGGCGCAATAGGGGGCATTGTGTTTCTGACAAACACATCTCTTGTAATTCACTTCTTTTATAACAGATCACTGCCTTGGAACTATAAATGCAAACATAGTTTGATTGAGACATAAGTAAACCTTTTTCTTTAGTTTAATACCAGTACATGAATGTTCGTATAATGTGTTCATTGAAGTATGTTATACCGAAACATCTAAGAAATGCAATTAATGTGTAGCTAAAGTCATTTTGAATGTTTTTAAACTAATACATAAGACAATTAGTAGCTTGTAACAGAAGGAAAGGAAACGCAATGTCAAATCATACTTATGCAACAGTGTGAATACATGATGAACGCCAAAGAAACAGTTTGTAGCAGAAACTTTTCATAATATACTTCTGTTGAATGTACTACGGGCATCAATAAGTCTAACCCTTTAAGCGCTGGCACCGAGTTTTAAAGGCCTTTGCAAACAGTTTGGATCTAGATGAGATGCCACAGAACTGTTTGCCATTCTGATAGTATTCTTTGAAAAAAAATCGAAGAAAAAGCTAATTTTAGAAATTCAGCAGACAACATTTGAGCAGATGACAAATTTCCCAGCATGCAAAGGGCTTATGCAGCATGGAGTGTAGTTTTGGTAATGCAAAGTGTACAACCTGTATAAAAAAACAGTATGCACAAAGGAACAAATCAATCAATGTTATCAACTTATTAGATGCATATTCATACAATAGCAAATATGGCATAACGGTTACCGTTATCATAACTGATTCTGCAAGAGGAATCCTCATAATTTACATTCAGCTTCTTTTCACATATTAAATTACTGCACCATCATTTACAATGGGATGTGATTTTGTGGCTAAGGATAAGCATGAGGCTTCAGTAATACTCAATAATACCAGACATGGAAATATTTCATGTTCATTTTTTTAGATATTTGAATGAAGAAATGCAAAACATGCACACAATTATGCTCCTTAGAGTGAAAAGTGGGCAAAAGGCACTAAGGGGTTTAACTGAGACCTTGAATAGAAGGTTCATGGTACGAGTAAATTACAAGAATCACATAACCATGTATCCATATTCATATTGCGCCCTTTTTTTATCAGAGCATACCGCAACACTTGCCTAAGCTTGATTATGTCTGAAGTGAATCATTATGCAACAGAAATATGCTGTACCATTTGGGTCAAAAGTACAAATACGCCAACAGCTAAAAATAGATATCACCGCGGTGACAAAATTGTAACCGCGGTGACAATTTTGTCACTGCGGTAGCAATTTTGTCACCGCGGTGATATATATTTTGTCACTGCGATAACAATTTTGTCACAGCGGTGACACATTATGACTTTTGGTATATTTTTATACCTGCTGTAACATTTATTTCTTTGTGTCAGTTTTCAACCATTTGCCCCGTAACAAACCGAGATTTTTTCAAGAAAATAATTAAATATTTAATATTGTTTAAAATAAAATCAATACGGATGAATAAGGACAGTTGATTTGTTTATTCATATTTTTTTTTATATGTTTTTGTCCTTTTGTCCAAAGTATCACCGCAGTTACAAATTTATCACCGCAGTGATAAATTTATTACCGCAGTGACAAAATTGTTACCGCGGTTACAATTTTGTCACCGCGGTGATATCTATTTTTAGCTGTTGGCGTATATGTACTTTTGACCCAAAGGGTACGTCATATAGAAATCCATATTGACCTGTCTGTCTGTTTCCTCAATAATATAACTGACCAGACTGTTTCCTCAATTATATAACTGACCAGGCGGCTAGATTATTGGGTTCATTTGGTCACCCGCTACTTGTCATTAAGTGTGCGTGTCTGCATCAGAAATATATGCTTCATATAACTTTGATACTAATATCATTATATGAGCCTCGTTCTGGGAAAACTGGGCTTAACACAATTGTGCGTAAAGTGTCATCCCAGATTAGCCTGTGCAGTACGTCTGCACAAAGGCAAACTAATTGTGTTTCAAAAAATGCATAAAATTTAACATGTGCATCTGAGAAAAGCCTGTGCATTCTACTTATCAGTACAGCACTATCTGCTCTTATGGTATTTTCTGTTTAAAGGAAGTCTCTTCTTAGCAAAAATCCAGTTTAGGCGGAAAGTGTCATCACAATTTATCCTGTAAAGACTGCACAGGCTAATCAGCAGTCGGGGATCTTGCCCGATTGGGAAAGTTGGGGAATCCCCTTTGGACTTGCCCGATCGGGAAATATTGATTGAAAAATTGCCCGATCAGGCAAGAAAACAACCATTTTTCATATACCTTGGCAAAATGTGTCCGGGCATGACACAACTCACCCAAGGAACAAATTAAATAACTAAATCCAATCTTAAGAAAATTATCTTAAATTTGACCGTCACGTTTTTTTTTTAAATGGCGTTGTTCGTCAGATATTCAATCCCAAAGTTGAGTAACTTTTAGCATCTATCAACATTTTCTGCACTTGCCTGTTTTGAACACAAACTTGCCAGAAGGAGCAAGTCGTCGAGGTTACATTATTTAATCACTTGCCTGTTGTGAATTTGAATTTCCTGAACAAGCAATAGAATGCGCTCTGTTTTCCATGTGGATTGGTGTATAGTGTTCAGACATGACAGAAAACATCCAAGAATCACATTGAACAAATGAATTCAATCTTAAAAAAAAATATCTAACATTTCATCGTCCCGATATTCTTAATGCGCCGTTGTTTTTCTGATTTTCAAACTTAAAGTTGAACGATTTAAATATGTATTAACATTTTGTGCACTTGTCCGTTTTGAAATAAAACTTGCCCAAAGGAGCAAGCTGCCCAAAATACACTCTTATACATATATCGTATTACTTTCCTGTTTTGAAAATTACTTTCCTGAACGAGCAAGTTTGTGAGATTATGGCAGAAATCATGGAACATCAAGTGAACAGACAAGGTAAGATTTTCTGGTATTTATTATTCATCTGTTATACAATTATAGCTCAGGGTGTAGTAAACTTGTAGTTCGGTGTGTCTTGCGTGCCATCATACTTTGAGTTGATCATGGGGTTGTCCTTTCACCATCATACTCGACCTGAAATTCAGTGACAAAATACTGTTTATAAATTGTTGAATTTCATATAATGTGACTCGTATAATGTAATGCATTATATAATGCTATTATTTACTTATTCGGAATTTCTATTTTATAGCATAGAAAAACTCACGTGTATATTCATTTCTTTGAGAATGTCCTGTTCATCAGACGCTGCGCACATTAGAATATATTTTATTCTATCTGTTAAACTGGCAGGTGCTGATATCTTGTATTGGACAGGCTGAATGATGCCTCCCCCTTTGGCACTTGTCTCTGGCCATGGATACGAGCTTGTTCTTGGGTAACCAGAAGAAATACTGAAAAAATAGATATTTGCTGATTTGTATTTCAAAGAATCGTTCATATAAAGAGATATCTGAAAAAAACAATCGAGTCTGTACATAGCATATCAGAAAGTTGATAAGTACAGACAATTGCACAATGACTATCATTTATAAGCATTGGGTTTATTGAATCAGGGACATATAATCTTTATATCTTTATATAACAATAGTTCATTTCCAAATCTCACCATTCAATGGAAATTCCAGAATGCATATCCATGATTGTTGTTAAGGCTTTATTTAGAGGAACATGTAAAGCTGTTACATGGCCTATTGATTTGCTATCATCCGTGCATATTACAAGAATAGCATTCTTGTCCACATTGTTTTTAAATTTTGATACATGGTCGAACATTTTCAGAAACCTTGACAAACTCAACAGCTTAAAAAGCACTTTTCTAACGATGGCTGGTGTAGCTATTGAACATTTGGAGGCTTCAAATGAGCCAGATAGAACCACCAATTATTTGACAAATAAAATTAAACTTTGGAGAACACATCTCAGAAAATATGAGTATTTGCTGTCGCCCAAGATGCATGGCAAACTTACAACTGTAACAGGGGACATCCTGGACCAGGGATTGTTGAATTTTACAGACACAGCCATTGAAAACCGAAAAATGTTTTATGATTCTATTATTGGATGTGAAAATCTATCCAATCCTAGCAAGGTTCAACGTGTATGTGTTACTATAAGTGAAAAACAAAATGACAAGTCCATCCAAAACCAAACTAAGGACTCTATTCGGAGCTATATATTAGTAGGGCAGCATAAAACATTAGTGGTTTCACTGTTCGAGATTACTTTGAAAATAAGTTGGAATCAATCCCTGATCGAAAGCAAGACTTGATTGACATTTACCAGGAAATTTAATGTGGTGACTTTGACGATGTTGATGATGATGTTGATGATGAAACGACGCAATAATTATGTTTACGTTGTTAAAGTGTTTTGTTGTTTCAAAATGAATGTTTTCAGACTGTTACAGTTATTTGTCTCTGAACTTTCATCATCTTGTTTCAACGTATTGAGATTACATATAAAGTTGATTCTGTAGTTTTAACATGCCAATAAAATGATATATAAAATTATTGACAACGATAAGGCAAAGTATAACTTGCATTTTTGTGTAGGCTTTTATGATCGTTTTAAAGTTAAAAATACTCAAGGTGCCTGATTGTATAATCGACTCTTGGAGCTACATTATTTATAAGGGAAAATAAGACATTGCACTCTCATCCATGTTGTAAGTTAATTTTATTGCCAGCTAAATAATAACACGACATCTAACTTGTACACATGAAAATGATTGCTTCAACAGATAATGATTTAAAAATGACTAGATTAATATATGACATGATCGACTCATGAAAGGCACCAGCATTGATCAGCGAAATAATTAAACGGAACATGTTGTCAAATCCGTCGTTTTTACCAAAAAGGCAGACAGACACAAACTCAAAACTACAAGTTACATACTGATAAAGAAACTGTTATGTAACTTATGTACATTCATGAAATTATATAAACACAATACTAGAATTATAAAACATAAATACGTGATCAACTTTTAATTATTGTGTAACTGTATCAATGCAGTAAGGAATGTTAAACAATCCCAGCATGTAAATATATCGGTCCAATATAGGGATGATATCAGTTTGCGATATACGTCCGACTTCTGACCGGTATGTACATCATACTATACAGTATGGTAATATAGTGAAATAATGTTTGAATATATTTGTCAAATGTAGCATTTACTTTGTAAAACCGATACTGGACCGATATTGGGAAAAATCTCCAGTATCAGTCCAATATCAGTTTTGCAAAGTTTATGCTATATCGGACCGATATATTTAAACATGTTTTCACTTGTGACCATACTTAACAGCTCAATGTATATTTGAAATATAAATAAGCAAATATATATTTTTTCAGCATAACTTCTGGTAACCCAAGACCAAGCTCGTATCCATGACCAGAGACAAGTGCCAAAGGGGGAGGCATCATTCAGCCTGTCCAATACAAGATATCAGCACCTGCCAGTTTAACAGATAGAATAAAATATATTCTTATGTGCGCAGCGTCCGATGAACAGGACATTCTCAAAGAAATGAATGTACACACGAGTTTTTCTATGATATAAAATAGAAATTCCGAATAAGTAAATAATAGCATTATATAACGTACATTATACGAGTCACATTATCTGAAATTCAACAATTCATAAATAGTATTTTGTCACTGAATTTCAGGTCGAGTATGATGGTGAAAGGACACCCCCATGATCACACTAAAGTATGATGGCACGCAAGACACATTGAACTACAAGTTTACTACACCCTGAGCTATAATTGTATAACAGATGAATAATAAATACCAGAAAATCTTACCTTGTCTGTTCACTTGATGTTCCATGATCTCTGCCATATTCTCACAAACTTGCTCGTTCAGGAAAGTAATTTTCAAAACAGGAAAGTAATAAGATATATGTATATGAGTGTATTTTGGGCAGCTTGCTCCTTCGGGCAAGTTTTATTCCAAAACGGACAAGTGCACAAAATGTTAATACATATTTAAATTGTTCAACTTTGAGTTTGAAAATCAGAAAAACAACGGCGCTTTAAGAAAATCGGGACGATGAAATGTTAGATAATTTTTTTAAGATTGAATTCATTTGTTCAATGTGATTCTTGGATGTTTTCTGTCATGCCTGAACACTATACACCAATCCACATGGAAAACAGAGCGCATTCTATTGCTTGTTCAGGAAATTCAAATTCAAAACGGGCAAGTGATTAAATAATGTAACCTCGACGACTTGCTCCTTCTGGCAAGTTTGTGTTCAAAACAGGCAAGTGCAGAAAATGTTGATAGATGCTATAAGTTGCTCAACTTTGGGATTGAATATCTGACGAACAACGCCATTTAAAAAAAAACGTGACGGTCAAATTTAAGATAATTGTCTTAAGATTGGATTTAGTTATTTAATTTGTTCCTTGGATGAGTTGTGTGATGCCCGGACACATTTTGCCAAGGTATATGAAAAATGGTTGTTTTCTTGCCTGATCGGGCAATTTTTCAATCAATATTTCCCGATCGGGCAAGTCAAAAGGGGATTCCCCAACTTTCCCAATCGGGCAAGATCCCCGACTGATCAGGGATGATACTTTCCGTCAAAACTGGAAATGGAGACTTCCTTTAAATGACAAAAACCACAAAAGCGGAAAGTGTCTGCAGACTGCACGGGCTAATCTGGGACGACAGTTCCCGCGCATGCACTTAGCCCAGTTTTCTCAGAATGAGGCTCATAACATAAACTTGTTATGAAACGGCAAACTGTTGGTCTGATTCGCGAACATTATGACTCCTGATCAGATTATATGGATGCAGGGGCATATATTATCCTACACTTTTATAAAATTCCTAAGGCCCATTTTTGAATGATGCATCTCAAATATCCTCAACATAATTGTGATGTGTGATAATCCCTGAAATCCAGTGTGACAGCCTCCTGTGATGGTGTGACTAAAAACAGAATATGGTGGAAATGGGGAACAATGGAGATTGGTTCTGAGAAAACTGGGCATTATGCATGTGCGTAAAGTGTCATCCCAGATTAGCCTGTGCAGTCCGCACAGGCTAATCAGGGACGACATTTTCGGCCTTTACCGGATTTTCGCTACGAAGAGACTTCCTTTAAACAAAAAATGTCATAAAAGCGGAAAGTGTCGTCCCTGATTAGCCTGTGCGTACTTAATAGCATTATTCCTTTTTCAGAATACACTTTTCGATAACAGAAATATGTTTTTGCATAAATACACAACTAAAAAAAGAAGCTGTGCAAACAAAAAAACTTATTGTTTTAAATGCTCATGTAATGTGAATTTATTACAGTGCTACTATCGCTTTCTTTAATAATGCACTTTAAATACTCTTTTTGGAGGAGGGTAGGTTTCATTCTACTCTGCAACTTTCTTACCTATAATCTTTTGCACTGACTTCTAGCAGCCATCTTTGGTGTGAAAGACAAATGGTAATAAATCATATACCGGGTAAATATATATAAATTATCGTCTGGAAATATTTTGCGTCTCCTGTTGATTTCCCTGGTGACAGGAAATCGGCCAGATTACGGTGTCTGCCTTCATTGACATTTGACATCGGGTGCAATGAAAGCGTCTGAAACAAGGCCTTTTTACTGGCTTATGTTTGTTGCAGCGCAAATAGGTGCTAACAAAGTGCACTTGAAGACTCAGGTTCATCTCAGGAAAGGGGCTGTTCCTGTATTTTGAAGTATCCAGCGTAAAAAAAAACACATCTTGTTGTCTTGTTTGAAGGGGGGATGTGTTTGTCTTATGAGATATTATTTCGGTATACTCAATACGAATATGAATGTACTGAAAAAACAGGCTTGTAAAATATTATACTTTCATACTTAATATGTTCTTATGTTATAACAACAGACTTCTAATTAACAACCATTTTTGGTTTGGCGTGAAAGACAAATGGCAGTAAATTATATAAATATAATCCATATCCAACCCATATCAATCAACAAAATGCCTCAGAAAAATGCCTGGATATGTTCCCCAGATTGATTGTGTTGTTACACATGATTTGTATGATCCTCGTGACTGGTTAAATATAATCATGTCAATATGTGATGTTCTTCTGACATACACTGGTGTCAAAGTTGGATTTAATTATTATATACCTATCAATGCTATTATACAAAAATTCAGCTATCACAATAGTTATTTTTAAGGAATAATAGTTGTTACAAACTGGACCTGGTTCTTACAAAGATCACATATAGAAGGAAGGTACCATGTATCTAACTAAAAGTGTCCTGCTCACATGGCAAACAGAATTTACCATAAATACAACTTCTAAGCAAATAAATATAATTGTTTAAAGTTACATGACTTAAAACTTGTTTTGTTTTGCACTTTAAGATGCTGATGTTAATTTGGAACACAAAATCTCGATTAAGATTTCTATTTCAACAGTCCTTGATTTTTTATCTGATGATTTAACTTTTTAGCTCACCTGATTTCTCAGGTGAGCTTTTGGGATCGGTCTTTGTCCGTCGTCCGTCCATCCGTCCACATTTGGTTTGTAAACACTCTAGAGGGCACATTTCTTGTCCGATCTTCATGAAACTTGGTCAGAAGATTTGTCCCAATGATACCTTGATCGAGTTTGAAACTGGGTTATGCTGGGTCAAAACTAGGTCACGAGGTAAAAAAAAAAGAAAAACCTTGTAAACACTGTAGAAGTCACATTTCATGTCCAATCTTCATGTTACTTTTTAAAAATGTTTGTCTTAATGATATGTTGGTTGAGCTCAAAAGTGATTTCGGTCCGTTGAAAAACATGGCCGCCAGTGGGCCGGGCAGTTTTCCATATTTGGCTCTAGAGAAACTCTGTGAACAGTCTAGAAGTCACAATTTTTGCCCAATCATCATGAAACTTGGTCAAAACATTGGTTTTATTGATATCTCGGACAAGTTCGAAAATGGTCCAGATCCGTAAAAAACATGGCCACCAGGGGGCAGGGCAGTTTTCTCTATATGTATACAGATGTATAGTGAAAACATGTGAACACTCTAGAAGTCACATTTTTGGCCGAATTTTCATGAAATTTGGTCAGAACATTTGTTTTCTAGATACGAGAGTTGAGTTTGAAAATGGTTCTGGTCCGTTGAAAAACATGGCTGCCAGGGGGGAGTGGCACATTTTCCTTATATTTATATTGTAAAAAAAGCTTGTGAACACTCTAGAAGTATTTTGTTTTGCCCAATCATCATGAAATTTGGTGAAAACATTGTTTTTTTAGCTCACCTGATTACTCAGGTGAGCTTTTGGGATCGGTCTTTGTCTGTCGTCCATCCGTCCGTCGTCCGTCCGTTAACATTTGGTTGTAAACACTCTAGAGGCCACATTTCTTGTCCGATCTTCATGAAACTTGGTCAGAAGATTTGTCCCAATAATACCTCGATCGAGTTCGAAACTGGGTCATGCTGGGTCAAAAACTAGGTCACAAGGTAAAAAAAAAGAAAAACATTGTAAACACTGTAGAAGTCACATTTCATGTCAAATCTTCATGTTACTTTTTAAAAATGTTTGTCTTAATGATATGTTGGTTGAGCTCAAAAGTGATTTCGGTCCGTTGAAAAACATGGCCACCAGTGGGCCGGGCAGTCTTCCTTATTTGGCTCTAGAGAAACCTTGTGAACACTCTAGAAGTCACAATTTTTGCCCAATCATCATGAAACTTAGTCAAAACATTGGTTTTATTGATATCTCAGACAAGTTCGAAAATGGTCCAGATCCGTAAAAAACATGGACACCAGGGGGCAGGGCAGTTTTCTCTATATGTATACAGATGTATAGTGAAAACATGTGAACACTCTAGAAGTCACATTTTTGACCCAATTTTCATGAAATTTGGTCAGAACATTTGTTTCCTAGATACGAGAGTTGAGTTTGAAAATGGTTTTGGTCCGTTGAAAAACATGGCTGCCAGGGGGGAGTGGCGCATTTTCCTTATATTTATATTGTAAAAAAAGCTTGTGAACACTCTAGAAGTAATTTTTTTTGCCCAATCATCATAAAACTTGGTGAAAACATTGGTTTTTTAGCTCACCTGATTGCTCAGGTGAGCTTTTGGGATCGGTCTTTGTCTGTCGTCCGTTTGAATGGGTCTGTGGGTCAAATGTGGGAATGGGTCTGTGGGTAATGGTGGGAATGGGTCTGTGGGACATTGGGAATGGGTCCATGGGTCATTGGGAATGGGTCTGTGGGTTAATGGTGGGAATGGGTCTGTGGGTCAATGGTGGGAATGGGTATGTGGGTCAATGCAGTGTCCGAAAAATCCATTGCCCGGAGCCCGGGGGCTACCGATTTTTTTCATCGGGCTACTGAAATTTTTCAGCTCACGCCCGTCGGGCTACTATAAATCTATAAGAGCGGTAGCCCAGTTTATTGACAGACATATGTAGAATAAACACGCTGACCTTGTGTTTGTACACGGTGTATTGCTTATAATCCGATAACAACGTGCAATCAATTATCTAATCAGTCATCCATCACTTGCGGTAATGTCGATTGTAACAGTGTATTTTAATCATCCAATCAGAATCAACATTTGTCGTCTGCTAATAATATAATGAGAGCCGAATGGATAATTTACGCACGTGATGCAACGTCATTTCGCAATTCGGAATTCTTTGTTTTAACCGCAATAATGAGTAATAGCGACAACGTTTTTGATGTCGTTAAATATCCAAGGACGCCGAACGGTAACGAAACCGAAAATGAATATTAGTTACACTGGTGTTAACGCGGTTAATGAGTAATAGCGACAACGTTTTTGATGTTAAATATCCAAGGACGCCGAACATTAAAGAAATCAAAACAATAACGGATTCTTCAAAGCGGTAACGAAACCGAAAATGAATATCAATTACACTGCTGTGAACGCGATTAACACCTGCTAATTAGTTTGCATTGTCAATTAATGATTCGATTAGAGGAGCGACTGTAAATAATTAAGGTAAGTTTGATATCAATTGAGACAAACAGTGTTTTAATTATTTGATCGAGTTGTATATAAGATGCACCAAATTTGTATCTTTTATTATAATGTATTAAATTAGTTTTGTTGGTGAAATGCGATATGTGACTGGATAAATATTAAGTGATTGGATTTATTGTATAGTCAGTGTATGTCAATGACATGTAATAATGCATACACAACTTGGATAATTAAACAAAATTATTTTTTTGGAATGTTATGTCTGAATAACTTTTAAAATACATATTCTTTTCTTTGATGTCCCTGTCCACCGAAGATTATTCAATACATGCTGATATGATATAATTTCTTATGAATGAAAATGAATAAATAAAATAAAGAAGAAAAGATGTCTCTTATCATTTTGTAGGTAAATTTTATGGGCTACCAAATATTTTGATTGGTAGCCCAGTGGGCTACCTGGAAAATAAGAAATTTGTCGGACACTGGTCAATGGGAATGGGTCTGTGGGTCATTGGGAACGGATCCATTAGTAATGTGGCAAAAATGATCACAACGTGGAGAAAGCCTAATATATAAAAGGTCAAGGTCACACTTATTTGTTGAAGGTCAATTATGGATAATACAGATGTCTGTGTCAAAAGATAGCAGGGTACTCAGTGTTAGGGACACATCTAGTTATTTTGTAACAAATGGTTATCTTACAGCTGATACAAATAGAGTTGTGTACAAACATTTCTTTCTTCTGTTCCACAGCAACTTCTGCATATTTTATGATTCTGTCTTGCATTGAACAATTAACATGATGTAGTGGCTGCTGGGCATGGTGTTACTAGATGTTTGCAGTATTTTATGTCCCGTCTATTTCTGGAAATATTAATTATTCATGGGTACAACACCTTTGAGTAGGATATATGTATTTGAGAGGATGATAATTATTTGGATTTTTTAATTGATACAATATTTACTGGCAGAGTTGAATCTATATTACTACGTATCTAAAGGCATTGTTAGGAATATTAAAGATCTACTTGCAAAGTTATATGAAAGCATTCATCTGGTTGAAAATATTCTATGATTGAATTATTCCTAAAACTGAACATTTTCAGTTACTTTTCTCCCGTAATTCTTTAGTACTGGTATACTGTTACCTTTCCCTCTTACAATACTCGCTGTAATAAATCTTTTGATAATTCATTTGAGCCACACTGTGAAAACCAGGCTTAATGCATGCGCATAAAGTATTGTCTGCACAGGTCATCAGGAACGACACTTTCTGCTTACATTGATATTTTGGTGCAAAGGCAGTCTTATCAAAACAAAAATCCAGTCAAGGCACATAGTGTTGTCCCTAATTAGCCTGTGCAGACTACACAGACTAATCTGGGATGATACTTAACCCTTTGAGCGCTGGAACCGGATTTTGAAGGCCTTTGCAAACAGTTTGGATCCAGATGAGACGCCACAGAACGTGGCGTCTCATCAGGATCCAAACTGTTTGCTATTCTGATAGTATTCTTTAAAAAAAAATCAAAGAAAATGCTAATTTTAGAAATTCAGCAGACGACATTTTAGCAGACGACAAATTTCCCAGCATGCAAAGGGTTAAAAATACTTTATGCACATGCATAAAGCTTGGTTTTCCTAGAGTGCGGTCCATTTGTATTTTTGTTTGAGTTGCTTGGTATGTTACATAGTATTTCAATATAGCTCATATTTTAACACTAGCCCCAGTCCTTAATGCTTTATATTTTGGCCTCTATCAGTGTTGGATCTTCGATGATGCTCTGAGAAGCCTCATTTGCACTATCACATGACTTAACGCTTGCATATTCAAATAACAATAATGGCTGACACTATGGTTTTTCAAATGTCGCCTTGTTTAACGATTATCAATTATTGATGATTGATGGCAGTCTCATGTGAAAGTAGGGATTTTAATCCATATGCATGTATAAAAACAGAATTGGACCACAAGCATGTTGCCAACATTTTAGGCAGAAATTTTAACAGAGATCAATTGAATATGAATGTTGAAGGCTGAACCATATTCCTATAGGACAATGAAAACCTGTCACCTGTTGTTCTGCTACATGTATCTAATCATATCATTATGTTAACAATGCACTGTTCATACAATATTTATTATTATGCCCCCCTTCAAAGAAGAGGGAGTATATTGCTTTGCTCATGTCGGTCGGTCTGTCGGTCAGTCTGTTTGTCGGTCTGTCGGTCGGTCCGTCCACCAGATGGTTTCCGGATGATAACTCAAGAATGCTTAGGCCTAGGATCATGAAACTTCATAGGAACATTGATCATGACTCGCAGATGACCCCTATTGATTTTGAGGTCACTAGGTCAAAGTTCACAGGTCAAGGTCACAGTTACTGGAAATAGGAAAATGGTTTCCGGATGATAACTCAAAAACGCTTACGCCTGGGATCATGAAATTTCATAGGGACATTGGTCATGACCGGCAGATGACCCCTATTGATATTCAGGTCACTAGGTCAAAGGTCAAGGTCGCAGTGACCTTAAGCNCATATGGGGGGCATGCATGTTTTACAAACAGCCCTTGTTTTGTTATGCCTTATCATACACAATTTCAATAGTCTTGTTTATTGTGATAAAGGTAAGGTATTATACGATATATATTTAACCTGGCACTCATTAATATTCAGTTAAAATCCGAAGAAGATTCTAAATTAAGGTAATACAGGTTGTGCATTATTGATAGGGATATTTGATGACCCCTATATATATATTCATTTATTACATGCTATACCTTGTTTTCAATGTAATACAGACATTACGTATTTTTTTTATACTACACATGTGTTATACAACATTTTAAAGCGTTTTCATTGGCTACAGAATCAATAACTAACCATTCGCATGGCTTTATTTTGGTGAATGACGTCGTCAACAGGAAATGACCTCACAATAGTAAACAACTTTTAGATCTATCAGCATTTGTTTGGTCTATTAAGATGTATTTTATTTAGTTTCAAAGCATGGGATAAAAAAGATCTGACACTCGTTGTCATATCATACCATATTTTATTAAACTCATCCAGAAAATTCGTTAGTAAGCTCGCCAGAGGCTCCCTTACTACCAAAATTCCTGAACTCGTTTAATAAAATATGGTATGATATGACATTCATGTCAGATCCCATATGTATAGAATGGCTGCGATTCGCACTTAACCGATAGCCCAATGTTAACTGCGGGAAGCTAACTTAATTGTTGTGTATTAGTTTAAGATGCGAATTTGGATTGTTTTAATAGATTTTTTGTTGATAACACAAATTATAATTTGTGTAAAGCTCAGCTCAAACTTATGACATTCAGGTTGCAAGGCTCACTGCATTGATCCACTGCACAACCACAGTGAGGGATAACTGTTATGCCGCTGTTCACAATAATATATGTTTACATATATAGCCTTGACAGTAGCTAATGTTTATATTGATGTCTTGGTTTTCCTCAGGAAAATGTTGAATGACAGTTAAAAAATAATGAGGGCCAGGTTAAATATATCATATAATATAAAACTGTATGCCGAGCTAATCTGGAAAAATACTCTATGCACATGCATTAAGCCTGGTTTTTCCAGAGCGTAAAAACCCCATGGTAAACTCAATTCTGTATTAACGAGTATCTTCTAATCAATGGACCACTTGCAGGCTATCAATCAAATGTATGGATAAACCAATCGACTCTCCAAATGGTCTGACAAACAAATAGTGTGAGAGTTACTGAATAAGCGTTCTATGTAAGGATACTATAAAGTTGACGGAGATCATTTATTTGACGACTTTTGTCAATCTTGTGTCTATGTATCTACATAAGTTCTATTTTTTATAAACTTTTGCTTTGACTTTATGCTGATTGTTTGTCATTTCAGAAGTGACCAGTTCCCATGGCAACCATTCATGCAGTAGCAGGACACAGTGCCTAACCATGGCTACAGGGTCCGACATTCACGGCCACGGCAAATATGAGCTGTTTAGAAGCCAGGTGAGTGGGCGATTATTTCCTTCCATTTTTTTTTCTGTCCATAGTAGGGGATATTACAAATTGCATCTTACTCTAAAAAACAAACATTTTTCAAAGAATGCAAACTGAAATTTGTCATTCCCATACTATTGGTTACTATTGAGTGTTTTTTTTCCTTCCATTTTTTCTGTTAATAGTATGGGATGTTATAAATTGTGACTTACTCTACGAAAAGCTCTTTTCAAAGAATAAGAACTGATATTTGTCATCTCCCTACTATGAAATTCTTCCCCACTCCTAAATGTCTAAAAAATACTATATTTTTACCCAACATGGGTACCTAATCCCTTAGAGGTAAAGGCCCAGTCTCACTATGATGCTGGTTGAGCCCCGGTGCGTGATCCGGGCTCTACCGGGATGAAACGGGGCCCTACCGGGATGAACCGGGGATGAACCGGGGACGACTGGGGACAACCGGGGCTCAACCGGAAAAGTATTAAAATGTTTAATACCTGCGGGGCTCCACCTGGGCATTACCGGCGACAACCGGGGCTCTGCCGGGGCTTCACCGGGATAAACCGTAGCTAGTCCGGGGTTGACCGGGACTCTGCTGGGTTTTTAACCGGTTTCAACTGGAGAGGCACCGGGAAATAGTGTGACCTCTTTAAAAAAAATCAACGAATCATCCCGGTTCTCGCCGGTCAACCGGCGTTAGCAAACCGGGATGGACCGGGGCTCTACCGGAATTAGTGAGACTTGGGCTTAAAAGTACAGACATGAGTGACAAAATATTTTAAGGTATCCTGCATTAAGGTATGTGAAGTTCATATAATTTGTTGTTACATCATGAACTTGTTAATAAATTGGTACAGTTCATGATTACTTGCTACATGTTCATGAAAAAAACAACAGAATTTATTAAAGTAAATAGACGAACGCCAGAATATGGAAAAAAACACAAACTAATCTGCCAATGCAAAGAAAGTTCACCAGTAGTATTTAACATCCTTTCAAAATTGTATACTGTATCAACCGTTAATATTTTATGAAACTGCCATAAAATGGATCAGCTTTGTATGTACCAGGGGTTTAGATTTTTTATCAAAATCATTGAGTTCCGGATTACAACTATTACAATTTGTGTTTGATGTATTTAATAGAAGATTTTGGTATCAGTATCACCAGCAAAATGTAACTGAATTATTATCAACATGGTAGTATAGGATAATAATTTGAAAACATCAATACTTCCATCACTTTCTAGATTTTTAGTAAGTGTATCAATTAAGATTAATGGCAGGATACAAAACACTTTACATCAGCATTTGGTCAATGAAGGGTAATTAGGAAGAGTTTTGCCTTGGTAAAAGAGTCATTAGATCCAGAAATAGCTGTCTAATGGCTTGAACTAGTGTAAAGAGACAGGAAGGTAGTTCATAAATAGACTGAGATGCAATTTCCTCCAATCATAAATGCAGACACTTGTCCAGCTTGTTTGAAAGTTGTGCCAATGGCATGTAAATGACTGAACAGTTATGTTTTTCTGTTTTGATGACCCCACTTTAGATAAGGGGCATATCTAAGATTTGCCCTTGTCCTTCCTTCAGTCCAATCCATCACGTCTTTGTGATGGGCGCAAGTTACTCAAAAAGTATAACCGCTGGAGGGATAAACTTTCAATTGAACCTATCAGTCAATGTTTTTGAGGTTCAACATACTTCTTGGAGTCTTCTAAAAAGTTTTCATTTTTGGTTGAAATTAATCTTATTCCACAAACCAATTTAATACTAAAATGTAAAACATTTTAGACACAAAAAGCAACAAAAACTGCAAAAAAATATTATACAAATATTTGGTTTAATAATATTATTATTGCTCATGAACTTTATTACGAACACATCAAATGTCATTAAATACATTCCTGCCAAAAATGCACAGTCGTTACAACGATTATATTTATTTATTTCTCTTTAAATGGGGCTGTAGAGGTATTGAAAAACAGGTTACTGGCCTATCTTTTTTGTTACAAATCAGGCTTGTCACAAATAGGAAAGCCTTCTGGTTATTATCCTCCGCCAAAGGCGGAGGGATATTGTTTTGGCATTGTCTGTCTGTCCGTCCTTCCGTCCGTCCGGCCCGCACTTTTGTGTCCGGAGCCATATCTTGGAAGTGCTTTGGCGGATTTCATTGAAACTTGGTATGAGTATATATATATATATGGATAAGAGGATGATGCACGCCAAATGGCATTGTACACCATCTATTAATAACACAGTTATGGCCCTTTTTATCTTGAAAAAATGCTTTTTTCTGTGACAAAGCTCTAAATTGGCGGGGATATCAATTCAACGAATTTGCTTGTTTTATTCTAAGCCTCACTTGGTATATTACAACAATTGGGCAGCAACCTGACTGTAATTTTCTATGTATTGGCTCTATTCTTGAAGTTCGTGATTGTATGCAGATCTAAACATTTTCGAGAATCTTGTATGGCAATCCACTAAATTGCTTCATCAAGTAAGTATGCTCAAGTGCATAACAATCAATCACTTTATTGACATTATTATAAAGGAAGGTCTCCGAAAGTTGACCGGAAAGTAAACCGTTTGATACAATTCCAGACAATCAGATAACATTTCCTAAGTGAGTTTTCTGTTAAAGGAAATGACATTTGGGATAGACGTGTATTAAATGTAAATCAAATCAGACAAATAGTTCAATTTTAAAGAGGTATTTCACCAAAACAAAGATTCACATTAAAACACTGCATATTGTTGTTGATTTTACATTCTATTAATTAAAATTATTTATTTTTTAGAACAAAATATATTTTGGAAATGGTTGAAAACAAATACATACAATGCCAAAAAGAACATTTTTTGTACAGACTGTGGTGTTTGAACACTTTAGTGTCTCAACAATACAACATGATTATCAATAATTGGCATATGTATAGCCATACGTTCTGTACAATACATTAATAAAGATTTTACTACTATGTTTGATAATTACTAATATTTATAAAAACATGCTGAGACTGTTATAATTCACCATTTTATATCCTTTATTACTTTTGTTAACCAGGATATCGAAGGAAAAAACTGGTTATTAGATTGCTGAATGTCGGCTGGCGGGCGGGCGGAACAATTCTTGTCCGGACCATACCTATGTTGTCAGTCCGTTTGTCAGTCTGTCTGTCACACTTTTCTGGATCCTGCGATAACTTTAAAAGTTCTTCATATTTTTTCATGAAACTTGAAACATGGACAGATGGCAATATGGAGATTATGCACGTCATTTCATTTTGTTCCTACGTAAAAAATTCTGGTTGTTATTGCAACAAATATTTTTAAAAAAAAAATCTGACAATGGTGGAGCCCGTAGGGGACATCATTGCTTGACAATAGCTTGTTTTGAATTGTTTCCCTTTATCAGACTTTTTTTTTTCAAATTGAAAACCTGGTTTTGTGACAAGTTTGTCCCTTGTTTAATTTTTAAATGATGCTAACTTGCAAACCATATCAGTTAGAAAGTGATAAGCATTTAACTCGTATTGATATTCGCCTTATATCTCGACTTCAAATTCCTCGCTGCAAATTTTCTTAGTGGAGCTGCAATAAGGTCATCCCGCTCAAATTTTGCAGCGAGTAAAGTCGAGATATAAAGCAAATATTAATACGAAATAAACGCTAGTAAATTTCTAGCTGATATGGCTGGAAAGTGAGTGGCATTAAAAAAATAATACAAGTAATAAACGGTATAAAATGACAAAAAAATACTTGTCTCAGCCAGGACGTCACCATCTTTACTATCACGTGATTACCCCCTCTGATATTAGCATGCAATGTGGTCCTTTATGCATGTTTTTGGGAGTCTCAACAAGGAATCAAATTTGTATCTTTTCACATGGCATGCCAGCATGTTTTCTTATAACAATTTGTACACGTTTTAAGTTCTTTTAAAGGGACTTGTTCACAGTTTATCAACATGAGAATTTTCAACTTATGTCACAGATTCAAGAAATAAATGAACAATGTACATCAGTGTGCGAAATAACACTAATGACGCAGACTTATACTGAAAATACACTTTCGTTTATGAAAAATCATCGTTAGAAATTGATAAAATTATAAAGCGTCTCAGACGCGAAACGATTTTAAAATATCGATTTCNTTTCTTTTTTAACTTTTATTCTTGTTTTTATATTGTAGCTCTTTAGTTCTGATGTTTTTATTTATCAATTTAAAGCATTTAATTACAAACTTTAAAACATGCAAAAATCTGTGAACAAGTCCCTTTAAGCAGAAACTACAAAATCATCACCCAAATAAATTATTGTATGAAGAAAAAGCTAAAAACATGACATATTTTGGCCTTCACTGCATGGGGCTCTGAAAATCTTTTACTAAAATCATGGCATGTTACTCCAAGGCAGCCTTACCATTAATATATGATCCTCACTCAGGAAAAACGGGGCTTAATGCATTTGCATTAAGTGTTGTCTCAAATTAGCCTGTGCAGTTTGCTAAGCATGGGCAATAGTTTACGTCTAAACTGGACTTTCGCTAGGAAGAAACATAAAAAATACCATAAATAAGGAAAATGTTGTCCCTTATCTGGAAGGACACTTTACACACATGCATTTAACTCTGTTTTCCCAGAGTAAAGATCACTTTGAAATAAAGGGTCCAGTCAAGCAGTAGTTTGTCATAAAGCATTATGTTTTAGGCTTTTGCTTCAAATTTAAACCTTGATGTTAAAGACAGCCATCTTGGTTTTCATCTGCTATTGGTTAATAATTAATTTTTATATACTCCTATGTCTTATTTTGTAATGTTACTCTTAAGTGAATTCTATTGTTAATCATTATCAATGGAACACAGACACAATTGATTTCAATCTTTCAATATTTCTTCCAATAGATTTGAAAATGCTTCAATGCATGGAAAAGTTTAGGAAAAAAATAGTCTGGAAAAGTGTTTTGACAGACAGACAGAAGAAGCGATCATAGACAGCTGAACAGACAGAAAGACAGGCAGAAGAGACAGTTAAGACAGAGACAGAAAGATCAACAAACAGACATTACAATGCAATTCTAATAAAGCCACCCGTCTCCAAATCTAGTCATAGATACAACAACCAAGAATATAATTATGCAAACCCACCATCTTATTTCATGTTTGCTGAGCACAAGTGCCATTGCTTAGAAACTCGACAGCCAGTATACTCTTTCACTGCATGTTTCTCTTGTTTGCGCATTTATTCAGATATTTATGAGAAATGTTCTAGGTCTGTACAGACAACTGGATCTCGATATTACATTTAAATGTTACTTTAGTTACAAGTTCAAGAGGAGGTCAATAAAACTGGCCCCAGGTAGAAAGGTTAGTTAGCTCATATCTGTATAGAAAGACGTGTGAAAATCCTGTTTGTATCTGCAAGAATTATTAACCTGCATGATTGTCTTACATGAGGAAAAAGTGCAAAGGGAGCCCATCTTAATGATTCATTAAAGTTCAATTGACATTGTTGCCTCCCTTGACTGCCTTATTAGGAACTAGGGGAGATCATTGTAAGGTGACTTTTTCAATTGCAAAGAGTGCTAAGGTTAATTTTCTTTGAAATTAGCAATCAGAATAATAGTATTATTAGGTTAATTGTATAGTAATAATTTGTTAACCTACATGATTCCTGCTGGTATTGCATACATGTTCACTTGTTAAAAGGTATAAACAAAGTATGTAATGATCAATATTTTATGGTTTTGATTAAGCTTTCACTAAATGAGTGGCAGGGGGGGGGGGCCATATTGAGTCATCCTTGTTCGTCCTACCATCTGTCCCTCATTTTTGTGTGGCGTGTAACCAAAAAACTATTGGTGCTATAGGGATGAAACTTTGCAAATATCATTAATCATCATGTGAACTTGCTCTATTTTTATACGCCCGTATAAAATACGGGACGTATTATGTGAAACCCCTTGGCGGGCGGGCGGGCGGCGGGCGGGCGGCGGGCGGCGGGCGGAAGGCATCACTTTGTCCGGACTCTAATTCAAATTGTATTCATCCGATCTTCACCAAACTTGGTCAGCAGTTGCATCTAGTTGATATCTAGGTCAAGTTCGAATATGGGTCATGCCGGGTCAAAAACTAGGTCATAGGGTCAATAAGTGCATTTTCAAAGGGGCCACTTTGTCCGGACTCTATTTCAAATTGTATTCATCCGATCTTCACCAAACTTGGTCAGCAGTTGCATCTAGTTGATATATAGGCCAAGTTCGAATATGGGTCATGCCGGGTCAAAAACTAGGTCATAGGGTCAATTAGTGCATTTTCAACGGCGCCACTTTGTCCGGACTCTAATTCAAATTGTATTCATCCGATCTTCACCAAACTTGGTCAGTAGTTGCATCTAGTTGATATCTAGGTCAAGTCCGAATATGGGTCATGCTGGGTCAAAAACTAGGTCAAAGGGTCAATTAGTGCATTTTACTTTGTCCGGACTCTAATTCAAATTGTATAAATCTTATCTTCACCAAACTTGGTCAGTAGTTGCATCTAGTTGATATCTAGGCCAAGTTCGAATATGGGTCATGCCAGGTAAAAAACTAGGTCATAGGGTCAATTAGTCCATTTTCAACAGCGCCACTTTGTCCGGACTCTTATTCAAATTGTATTCATCCGATCTTTACCAAACTTGGTCAGTAGTTGCATCTAGTTGATATCTAGGTCAAGTTCGAATATGGGTCATGTCGGGTCAAGAACTAGGTCATAGGGTCAATTAGTGCATTTTCAACGGCGCCACTTTGTCCGGACTCTAATTCAAATTGTATTCATCCGAAACTTTTAAACAACTTTTTATCCTGCGTCAAAGTGGTATGGGGGTATAAGTCACATTCAGTGACAAAGCTCTAGTTCAAGTTGAATTCACCAAACTTGGTCAGAGGTAGTATATAGATTATATATCAGTCAGGTCTGATTGGAGACATGCAACCGATTAACACATGCAATATTTTTATGCAATATTTTTATCCAGTTTTATTTTGCGATATTTTCATCGGGTTTATTTTTTTCGCGATTTTTGAAACGAGTTATTTTTAACAACATGTTTATTGGTAAGTTTCATTTTTCCTTCAATCTAATCATGATTTCCACAGGTACATGAGTTTTTCACTGTGCATGGGTACTATAGAAAGGCAACTGTTTATCATTGTCATCAACCTAAAATCAATTTTTATACGCCCGTTTTTACAAAACGGGACGTATAATAGTTTCACCCTTGGCGGGCGGGCGGGCGGCGGGCGGGCGGAGGCGGTGTCCACAGCAGTGTCCGCTCTCTAATTCAAATAGTTTTCATCCGATCTTCACCAAACTTTGTCAGAAGTAGGATCTAGACAATATCTAGGTCAAGTTCGAATATGGGTCATGTTGGGTCAAAAACTAGGTCACGGTGTCACTTAGTAGAACGGGCGTATCTTGTGACAATTTGGCACTCTTGTTTGGTTATGATATTATATACATACAAATGGATTTATTGCCCTGTTTTTAGCAAAAAAATGACCTTTTTAGCTCACCTGATTGCTCAGATGAGCTTTTAGGATCGGTCTTTGTCTTTCCGTTAACATTTGGTCTGTAAACACTCTAGAGGCCACATTTCTTGTCCGATCTTCATGAAACTTTGTCAGAAGATTTGTCCCAATAAAACCTCGATCGAGTTCAAAACTGGGTCATGCTGGGTCAAAAACTAGGTCACTAGGTCAAAAAAAAGAAAAACCTTGTAAACACTGTAGAAGTCACATTTCATGGCCAATCTTTATGTTACTTTGTCAAAATGTTTGTCTTAATGATATGTTGGTTGAGTTCAAAAGTGGTTCCGGTCCGTTGAAAAACATGGCTGCCAGTGGACGGGGCGGTTTTCCTTATTTGGCTATAGAGAATCCTTGTGAATACTCTAGAAGTCACAATTTTTGCCAAATCATCTTGTAACTTGGTCAAAACATTGGTTTTATTGATATCTCGGTCGAGTTCGAAAATGGTCCAGATCGGTGAAAAAACATGGCCACCAGGGGACGGGGCAGTTTTCTCTATATGTATATAGTGAAAACATGTGAACACTCTAGAAGTCACATTTTTGGTCCAATCTTCATCAAATTTGGTCAGAACATTTGTTACCTAGATACGTGAGATTAAGTTTGAAAAATTTAATTTAAAAGTTTAAAAACATGGCTGCCAGGGGGACGGGGCAGTTTTCCTTATATTTATATAGTAAAAAAGGCTTGTGAACAGTCACATTTTTTGCCCAATCATTATGAAACTTGGTCAAAACATTGGTTTTATTAGCTCAACTGAGGTTTTAAGATCGGTCTTTGTCCGTCGTCTGCCCGTCTGTCCACATTTGGTTTGTAAACATTCTAGCATTCACATTTCTCAAGCATTCTTTATCAAAGTTGGTGAGAAGCTGGCCACAAGATCTCAGGCAAGTTTGATTATGAGCAAAATCGCATAATAAATGCCAGAATTATTTCCCCTTTGTCAAAATTTTCATTATATTATACAAAATCCTTGTAAACACTCAGTCTCTAGAGGTCACAATTTTGTTTCTTTTATGAATCTTGATCATTAAATTTATTTTTATGCCCCCGGTCATGGAGCTGCACATTTTGAGTGGTGAAAGGTCAAGGTCAAGGTCATCCTTCAAGGACAAAGGTCAAAAAAACAAAATCCAAGGGAAGTAATTAAGCTTTAAATTGAGATAATTTCTATACCTGCCAAATGATAAATAGAAATTTTATTTCAAAGCGGCGCAGTTATAAGGGGCATTGTGTTTCTGACAAACACATCTCTTGTTGTAAGCAAAGTTTGATGTTTGCTCATGGGGTCAAAATATAGGTCACCAGGTCAAATCTTACAAAAACCTCGTAAACACTCCATGCACCAGAGTTTTGGTTCAATAATGATGAAACTTGACCAGGATGTTTGTCTGGACAATATCTAGGCCAAGTTTGACGTTTGGTAATGTGGGGACAAAATCTAGGTCATGGGGTCTAATCTTATAAAAACCTTGTTAACACACTAGAGGCCATAGTTTTGGTTCAATAATGGTGATACTTGACCAGGATGTTTTTCTTGATGATATCTAGGCAAAGTTTGACATTGGGTCATGTAGGGTAAAAATCTTGGTCACTAGTTCCAATTCTTACAAAAACCTTGTAAACACTCGAGTGCCCATAATGTTTGATTCAATAATGATGCTACTTTAGGAGGAAATTTGTTAGGGCAATATTAAGGCAAAGTTTAACATTTGGGTCATGTGGGGTCAAAATCTAGGTCACCAGGTCAAAGCTTGAAAAACTTTGTTTATCTTAAACCACAAAGTACGCAGCTTTGATATTTGATATGTGACAAAGATTGTTCAAATGATGCCACTGGGTAAGCTCATTTTACAGGTGAGCGATCTAAGGCCATCTTGGCCCTCTTGTTATTTATTTTGTCTCGCATATAACTCAACAAGTAATGCTGCTGGAGAGCTGAAACTTTACATACATATTAAAAACCATTTCTGCTAGAGGGCTTATACATTAGAGACATCATTGACCAAGATGTGAACTTTCGCAACTCCATATTTTGGTTCAGTTAATTCTGTATGACAAATGTTTCCTTTCAGTGTGGGGGAATCCATGTCCTTCGGGCACATTTCTAATAATACATGTAATGAAAAAAAAAATGTTAAAAAATAATCATAATATAGAAGCTAGTGTTATATACATAAAATTAGATATGTAATATATATATATATGAATACAGGTTTAGTTAACTTTTTTTTACTATAAATCTAGTTAAATTCTCAGGACTGATGTCAAGTTAAATCGCCAGATAAATTGTTAATCTCAATACAATAAGCGATTTCCCCAAAGGCATGGTTGTTCTTGGTATAGGATCGAGTACTCAGATCGAGTATGACACTGCTCAATTAAGTGAATTCTCTGCAGCCAGGAGTCAGTCAATTTGAACTGGAGTTGGCTAAAGAACGATGTAATTCAATTGAACATTGCTATGGGAAAACTGGGTTTTATGCATGTGCGAAAAGTGTTGCTCCAGATTAGTCTGTTCAGTCTGCACTGTTCATTTACACCCCGATCAGAAAAAAATACATATTTAAATATTGGTTGTCCCTTATCTATTCTCTTTTCTATGATTCCTGATTTATATGATTAATGCCTTGTATAATGCTGCAGTTACCACTATCTTCAACAGCTTGCATTGGAAAATTACCACAAACACACTGGATAGACTACATATTCCATTGTTCCATATTATTGATCATGTGTGACGGGGGGNGGGGGGGGATAGACAGAAGTTGGATGCCTGAGAGCCTGGTTCAATTGTTGGATCAAATGGAGATTTTTTTCAGATTTTTTTCATTGGACACATATTTTTTCTGCTCTTTGGACATGTGTGGTGATATGTAATTGCTGTCTTTTTTCCTCTGTTTAATGATTATTTCTGCTTGGTGTTTGTAACACAAGTTGGATGTCCCAGATTTCAACCTGGGAGGATTGAGTCGACATTTGTCATATAATGCATCATATCTGTAAACAGAGCTTACAAACTGTACTTAATATTTAAAGCAACAAAAAATAAAAAATACCCCAAGCAATACAAGGTGAACATAATGCTTAAAGCAAAAAGGTTAACATTATGCTCAAAGCAAAAACAGCTAATATAATGCTCAAAGCTTAAAAGTTTACATAATGCTCAAAGCTTAAAAGTTTACATAATGCTCAAAGCTTAAAAGTTTACATAATGCTCAAAGCTAAAAAGTTTACATAATGCTCAAAGCTTAAAAGTTTACATAATGCTCAAAGCTTAAAAGTTTACATAATGCTGAAAGCTTAAAAGTTTAAATAATGCTCAAAGCTTAAAAGTTTACATAATGCTCAAAGCTATTATAAAATTAACATAATGCTCAACTCTAAAAATATGTTTTTATGCTAGAAGAAAACTAATGCTCAATTACCTTAAAGTTGATTGTAATCTTCATAGCGAAAAAAGTTAACCTTATGCTTTTTAAGTAATCCTTTAACATAAGATGAATATTATTTAATATGATTAAATGTGATTATTCAAAAATCAAGACTGTATGACTATGGTCATCATAAGACAAAAGTAAACAAGACTCATTTTGGGAAAACTGGGCTTAATGCATGTGCGTCATCCCATATCAGCCTGTGGAGTCAACACGGGCTTATCAGGGATTACCCTTTCTGCATTTATGGAATATTTTGTTTAAAGGAGGTCTCTCCAAAACAAAAATCCAGTGTAGTCGGAAAGTGTCATCCCTGATAATCCTGTGCGGACTGTAAAGGCTAAAATGAGACAACGCTTCACAAATATGCATTAAGCCTAGTTTTCCAAGAACAAGGCTCATATGTTCTGGACCAAAATTAATTGGGGTCAAGCTGTCGTATTATAGGGGTCAAGCTGTCGTATTATAGGGGTCAAGCTGTCGTATAATTATTAACTATTTCATTATGGTATAATAGTGTATGACACACTGAAGTGATTGTCTTCTATATGAATCATTGCATATTATTCTACAATAATTTAATATGATGGCTGTAACAGATGGGACTGTTATTCATCAATAACCCGCTAACGGGCCATTCTTATATGCAATCAATCCCTCTTCAGTTGTTAAAAGACCTTCTGATTGCTAGTATTTTCTGAAAGAAGAAGTCACTTTTCATATGCGATGGAACATTAATTGTCTGTTTCTGATACAGATCCGATTGGTCAATCCACAAAATCATGAAAAAATAATATCCCACAAATTATCATGATCTTACTGAATCTATGAACATTAATTCATGTGTTCTTTGGAATAGTTTGCAGAATCTGCGTATGAGTGTAATAATAACTTATGTATGTAAACGTTTGTGTGTAAATACAGTATTAACAGTTCTGTTCCGTACACAAATGGTTGCATACAAACTATCTTAATAAGTGTAACACATTTATTATGATGTTAACCCTTTGCATGCTGGGAAATTTGTCGTCTGCTAAAATGTCGTCTGCTGAATTTCTAAAATAAGCATTTTCTTCGATTTTTATTGAAAGAATACCATCAGAATAGCAAACAGTTTGGATCCTGATGAGATGCCACGTTCTGTGGCGTCTCATCTGGATCCAAACTGTTTGCAAAGGCCTTCAAAATTCGGTTCCCGCACTGAAAGAGTTAAGTTAATAACCAACTCTAATGTCAATGTGGATTGTTTTAACTAATGGTTCATTGCATTGGTTTGTGAACACTTTTGCTTCCTTAAATTTCCTGATGAATATTAAGCAATGCTGTTTTGTTTCCCAGAAGAAAAAAGGCTTGTTGTGCAAATTGCAAATTTGCATTTCTGTCCCCAAGTCAGTCAGACCTAGATGTTGGCTAGATTTTATGTTTTTGAAGCAAATACAGAGCATATTTGTCAGAAGAAAAGAAAATAGGACAGGGATAGTTATGTTTGATCTACACCTTGAACAAACTGTTAGAAATACTTTTCAGTATTAGTAACAATGGTGTTTCATGTATACAAATTATATAAACAAAATAAATGTGCTTTTTATGCCCCCGGTAGGGTGGCATATAGTGATCGCACTGTCTGTCTGTCCGTCTGTCTGTCTGTCTGTCCTTCTGAAATT